>CAKALS010000027.1:1066823-1075478 GCA_916701275.1 Sebastes miniatus
AGGGTTGCAGGTTCGAATCCGGCTTGGGGCCCTTCTGTGTGGAGTTTGCATGTTCTCCCCGTGTTAGCGTGGGTTTTCTCCGGGTACTCCGGTTTCCTCCCACAGTCCAAAGACATGCAGGTTAGGTTAATTGTGGACTCTAAAATTGCCCATAGGCGTGAATGGTTGTCTGTCTCTATGTGTCAGCCCTGCGATGGACTGGTGACCTGTCCAGGGTGTACCCTGCCTTCGCCCAATGTCGGCTGGGATCGGCTCAAGCCCCCCCCCGCGACCCCTAACGGGATAAGCGGTTGCAGATGGATGGATGGATCTTTTTTATGTAAGTACACTTTAGTATACTTTAAGTATACTCTCAGTAAACTACCACCACTAGATGTCACCAAATCCCACAAACTGGACCTTTAAGTCTGTAAATATTGCTTGGTGTTGCTTATTGTATGTTTGAGGAGGAGCCGCTCCTCTCTGGGTATATTTAGGACTGAATCCACATATATACTTTATTCAAGTAAAATAAGCAATAACAGTTTAATAATTATCTGATAAGAGTCCTGCACTGAGTTCAGGTAGACTATATGTAGCAGCAAAAGTACTCAAGTATGAAAAATAAGGGACTTTCTTTACATTCTGATGGGAATTATTAATTATAGCAATACAACATACATGAGAAAGTAATTCATTAACTACAGCCATCAGATGTAAAGAGTAAAACTACTATGTACCATATGAAAGTCCTACCTCTGTTTGTCAGGTATCAGTAAAGAAGCACAGAGTTCATTCAGAAAAACACAGCTCACATTTATTGACTTGTAGTCCTCTGGGCAGAAGACCAAAGCTGACAGATATTTAGCACAAAGACACGTTTGTTTGTTTCATTTGATTTTAAACCCGACAGTCTGAATCATGACGACGAAACAAAGACAGACTCGATGCTCTGCAGCACATTCGTGTGCCTGAGTGATTCAAATAGCCACACTGACGCTGACAGCTGGATGAAACCAGACTGGTAACCTCCACCTCTCCACTGGTCTGGTGTCACCTCCAGTTCAAGTATCTCTGCAGTGGAAAGGCCTCGCTACAAGCAGCGGCATGTTTCTGTCTGTTATTACAGTCACTGCTGCACAATGAGGCGACAACACACACACACACATACCACCAGCGGCCGGCTGCACCAGCTTCCCATCTACCGCTTCATGAAATCAATACTGAAGTTCAGCAGGAGCTTAAAGCCACCGGCAGGAATACTGGATGTGAAGCCCCGCTGACCTGCAGGCTCACAGGAAACTGAAGCACTGAAGACATTCATTGTTATTGCTGTTAAACCGTCAGATACCAGATCATTCTTCATCTGTTTACACAAGGAAGGACTTCTTCGTTGGTAGGTGCTACTTTGTGTTGCGTTCTCGTCACGTGGAAGATTTCATAATATAATTTTCCATAAAGAGTCGTAATAACGAAGCTCTGATAGATCTGACTTTGTCAATACTTGTAGCCAATGTTTCCGTGTCTCTTTCTGTTTTAATCATGTTTATTGATGCAAATAAAGACGTTCAGACTCCACGATATCAGCCCGACTACAGCCCGACACGGCCGTCGTAGGGTGTCGACTCGGATCGGGAACGATAAATGAGTGTCGACGGTTTTATCTGGTGTAGCGTGTCGTAGCACACGACAACCAACGGCGCGTCTGGGACGCCTCACGACGTCCCAACAGGAAGTCTAGCATGTTTGATTTTTTGTTTTTTTGCTTTCCATGAGGTGTTCATTTAAAGGGGAAAGCCGGCCGGCCGTGAATCTGACCGGCTGAGCTCAGACGCACACAGCTGCAAACAGAAGGCTACTTATTATGCAGGATGATGTCATTGGACCTCGCGGTAGGATATTCAGTCTAGGTTGTGTCGGAGTAAAAAACACCACCGCCGTTACGTCTTTGTGTCATGGAGCATCCCGTTGAGCGCCCGCTTTCTCTTCTCCCTGTGAATTATATTTTTACTGTTTTCCCCCGGAGCCTCGTGGGCCCCTTTACATGGACGGGCCCCTTTACATGGTCGGGCCCCTTTAAATGGTCGGGCCCCTTTACATGGACGGGCCCCTTTACATGGTTGGGCCCCTTTAAATGATCGGGCCCCTTACATGGTCGGCCCTTTACATGATCGGGCCCCTTTACATGGTTGGCCCCTTTACATGGTCGGGCCCCTTTAAATGGTCGGGCCCCTTTACATGGTCGGGCCCCTTTAAATGATCGGGCCCTTTACATGGTCGGGCCCCTTTAAATGGTCGGGCCCCTTTAAATGATCGGGCCCTTTACATGGTCGGCCCCTTTACATGATCGTGCCCCTTTAAACGGTCGGGCCCCTTTACATGGTCGGGTATTACATGGTCGGGCCCCTTTACATGGTTGGGCCCCTTTACATGGTCGGGCCCCTTTACATGGTCGGGCCCTTTACATGGTCAGGCTCCTTTATATTGTCGGGCCCCTTTACATGGTCGGGCCCCTTTAAATGGTCGGGCCCCTTTACATGGTCGGGCCCTTTACATGGTCAGGCTCCTTTATATTGTCAGGCCCCTTTACATGGTCGGGCCCCTTTAAATGGTCGGGCCCCTTTACATGGTCGGGCCCTTTACATGGTCGGGCCCCTTTAACAACAATGAACACAGAAACATACGGAGGCTGCCGGTGGACTAATGAACACTGAAACATACGGAGGCTGCTGGTGGACTAATGAACATTGAAACATACGGAGGCTGCTGGTGGACTAATGAACATAGAGGACAATCAACACACCGCTACAGAACAGAGTAAGGCAGTTATAGACGGATACAGACTGTAAAAATGTTCTTTATGCTCCTTTTTACACACTTTGGTCGTTGAAAATAAACTATTCTATAGATTTTATATATTTGCAGCTTAACAAAATACATTTTTAGATTTGATATGAGCAGCTTTGACACAATAAATATCCATGCGAGAGGAGTGAGCTCTGCAGGGTTCCACTCTCTATCACGCTGGCCTCCATTAAATTATCAGCTCTACTCGTCGGCTCTACAGCTCTACTCTACAGCTCTACAGCTCTACTCTACAGCTCTACTCTACAGCTCTACTCTACAGCTCTACAGCTCTACTCTACAGCTCTACTCTACAGCTCTACAGCTCTACTCTACAGCTCTACAGCTCTACTCTACAGCTCTACTCTACAGCTCTACAGCTCTACTCTACAGCTCTACAGCTCTACTCTACAGCTCTACTCTACAGCTCTACAGCTCTACTCTACAGCTCTACAGCTCTACTCTACAGCTCTACTCTACAGCTCTACTCTACAGCTCTACTTGTCGGCTACGACTTTGGGAGTAAAATGTTTGGAATGAAAAATTAGACCCTAGTTGTGAGTCTTACTGATGAATGAAGAGTTGACCCGACAGAGGCTGACAGAGGCTAACAGAGGCTGACAGAGGCTGACAGAGGCTAACAGAGGCTAACAGAGGCTGACAGAGGCTGATAGAGGCTGACAGAGGCTGACAGAGGCTGACAGAGGCTGACAGAGGCTAACAGAGGCTGACAGAGAATAACAGAGGCTAATAGAGGCTAACAGAGAATAAAAGAGGCTAACAGAGGCTGACAGAGAATAACAGAGGCTAATAGAGGCTAACAGAGAATAAAAGAGGCTAACAGAGGCTGACAGAGGCTGACAGAGGCTAACAGAGGCTAACAGAGGCTGACAGAGGCTGACAGAGGCTAACAGAGGCTAACAGAGGCTGACAGAGGCTGATAGAGGCTGACAGAGGCTGACAGAGGCTGACAGAGGCTAACAGAGGCTGACAGAGGCTAACAGAGGCTGACAGAGGCTGACAGAGGCTAACAGAGGCTGACAGAGGCTGACAGAGGCTGACAGAGGCTAACAGAGGCTGACAGAGGCTGACAGAGAATAACAGAGGCTAATAGAGGCTAACAGAGAATAAAAGAGGCTAACAGAGGCTGACAGAGGCTGACAGAGAATAACAGAGGCTAATAGAGGCTGACAGAGAATAAAAGAGGCTAACAGAGACTGACAGAGAATAGCAGAGGCTGACAGAGGCTAACAGAGGCTGATAGAGGCTAATAGATACTAATAGAGGCTGATAGAGGCTAATAGAGGCTGACAGAGGCTAACAGAGGCTGATAGAGGCTAATAGATACTAATAGAGGCTGATAGAGGCTGACAGAGGCTGATAGAGGCTAATAGAGGCTAATAGAGGCTAACAAAGACTGCCATGGATGTGACAGTTTTTCTGCTGTTCTATGTAGCAGAGGGGAAACAGCTGTGATGTCTGTTGCCATGGTGACTAACGATGATGCTGACATGAAAGCCATAAAATCCGATTTAAAAAGCTGTCTGTACCTCTAATCTGATAAATGTGAGCTGGTGATGTGCAGATCAGAGCAGCAGTGATTGGACGGGATCGTGACCTCTGACCCCTGCAGGAGGACATGATGCTGAGAGGAGCTGCGTTCCTATTGGACGCTGTGACTGTGACAGGCAGCTCGCCACCTGCCGTCTGTGTGAGTGTGTGGTGAAGTTCCTGCTCTGATCTGGGATGTGCCGTTACAGCTGGGTGGGGCCTCGGCTGTACGGCTCGCCGCCACCAGGAGGGGGCGCCGTCACCAGGCTCCTCAGGTAGACGCAGGGGTTCCTCCTCCTCCCTGAACCGGGGGCGGAGCCTGGCGGCAGCGGGGGCGGCAGCAGGGAGCCGGGAGGCCTCACCGACGACATGAGCGGCTGCATCTCCTGCAGCGCTCCTCCTTCCTCCTCCTCATCCTCTTCCTCCTCCTCCTTCTTCTTCTTCTCTGGGAAGCAGAAGGAGCCCAGTGTCACCTGCGCTCCGATGGAGGAGGTGCTGCCTGCGGCGCTGCTCGCCGCGCTGCCCGGCGGGGTGTAGGAGACCGGGCGCGGTCCTCCCAGTCTGGAGAGGACGCTCACCCGGGGGTGGACGGCCTCGTTGGCGGCGGGCGGGGACGAGATGCTCTCCAGGGACGAGATGCTCTGGTTCCAGGCCTGCTGGAGGTCCACGGGGATGATCTTAGTGGCCTCCACCGACACGCAGGGCGGGGGGGAGCCCACGCCGCCCTTCCACGGCAGATGGCTGTCTCCGCTGGGGGGGGACGGGGGGTCGGCCGACGGACTCTGTGGACTCGGACACCCGTCCAGAGCCGCTGGGACTGACGGAGGACAACGGGACAGTTAGACCACAGACACACTGACACAGGAAGGCCATCGAGGTGAGCTCTCAACCACAGCTCATGGTCTTCCTCAGCAGGTGGAGTTTGCTCATATGATCACCTGTTATCACCTGACTGGAGCTCCATATCTAGATGTAGAGCTGCAACCATTATATTAATCAACAACTATTTTGATAATCGATTAATCGGTTTGAGTAAAGTTATAATTTATCTGATTCCAGCTTCTTAAATGTGAATATTTCCTGGTTTCTTTCCTCCTCTATGACAGAAAACTGGACATCTTTGAGACATTTGAGGACGTCATCTTTGACAAGTTTGGGGAATTAAATAAGGGGTGAGATGCAAAGGGAAAATCATGCATAAATAAATAAATGCATACATTTAAAAATAAATTATAAATGTAATATAAAATATAAATTAATAAAAATACATGCATAAATAAATAAATAAATAAAAAAATTAAATAAATTAAATGGAAAATTAAAGAGAAGAGAAAATAAATAAGGGGTGAAATGCAAAGGGAAAATTATGCATAAATAAATGCACAAATACATTAAAAAAAATACATTTAAAAATAAATTATAAATGTAATATAAAATATAAATTAATAAAATACATGCATAAATAAATAAAAAATGCAAAAATAAATGAATACATTTAAAAAATTAATATAACTAAAAACATAAATGACTAAATAAATAAAAAAGAAAATTAAACAAGTGAAAATAAATAAGGGGTGAAATGCAAAGGGAAATCATGCATAAATAAATGCACAACTACATATATATATATATAATATGTTAAAACATATATAAAATATAAATCAACAAAAATACATTCAAAAATAAATAAATAAAAATGGATGAATAAATAAATACAAAAATTAAAAAAACTAAATACATAAAAAGAAGAGAAAATAAATAAGGGAATCAATACAAAGATAAATACATAAAGAAACAAGTCATTTATTTATTGATTGATTTATATTGATTTTGACAGGATCCATCCTCCGTATAGAATACTTTAACTATTCTATATTCTATATATAGATATATATAAATTATAGATATATTCTGTGTGTGTGTGTGTGTGTGTGTGTGTGTGTGTGTGTGTGTGTTGTCACCTGATTTGGGTCGTTGTTTTGGCGTCTCGACCTTGCGAGCTACGAAGGTGATCCCGACGTCTTCCTCCTTCTCAGGGTCTGAATGGTCACCTTTATCCTCCTCGGAGTCCACCGGAACCACCACCGGATCTGAGCACACACACACACACACACACACACACACACACACAGACACACACACACACACACACACACACACAGACACACACAGACAGACACACACACACACACACACACACACACACACACACACACAGACAGACAGACAGACAGACAGACAGACAGACAGACACACAAACACACACAAACACACACACAAACACACACACACACACACACGCACACACAGACACACACACACACACACACAGACACACACACACACACACACATTCTTTTTAATTTGAGTTGATGGTGTTTTGTATTTGATGTCACTGATCTTGGTAACTTATAATTATTACTACTGTCAATGTGTACTTTATTTATTATTATTTATTTTATTTGAATTTATTTATTTGTCTTATTTTCTTTTCTATTTTGTTTTCTTTTTAAATGTAACTGTGTTTTTTGTTCTTTATCCGTTCTGAGTGAGTGTTGGGTGGGAGGAGGCTTTGAGGGGGAATATACCAAAATATGAACCGACAGTCATTTACGTTTCTGCTCTACTTGCATGTTTCTGTTCACCTGATGTCACTCCCAATAAATCATTATGGAAACAAAACAGACATTGTTTTGATTTATCCATCCATATATTAAGATTTAATGTTACAGAGAATCAAAACCTCTGGAACCTCTTTTTCTGAATTAATCAGATGAATTGGTTTGAGTCGTTTCTTAAACTTCTTAAATGTGAATATTTCCTGGTTTCTTTCCTCGATGACATTAAACTGTTTTACATTGTTTTGCCTTCAGTCTTAAATATGTGTGTTGAAGCAGTGAGATAAACGCTGAGCTGTTTCATCCCTCTAATCTAGTCTAGTCTAATCTGAACTAATCTAATCTAGTCTAATCTAATCTAGTCTAATCTAATATCTAATATCTAATATCTAATATCTAATCTAATATCTGATCTAATCTAATCTAGTCTAGTCTAATCTGAACTAATCTAATATCTGATCTAATATCTAATAGTCTTTATTTACTCTTGTCCTGCCAGCTGACGTTGCGTCTGGGTTTGTCGCTGCCGTCCTCCTTGGCGTCGGATCCTCGGCGCTGTTGATGCAGAATAAACACGTCAGTTGACCGGCAGCCAGGAAGCAGCGCCTTCAATCAGCACGCCGCTCTGTCTTCAGAACAGAGAGACGGTGGTGAACGCTCCCAACCTGTGATTAAAGACTCTCTGACTGATGAAACACATCCCAGAGATCTGCTTTAACCTTTGACCTCTCTGAGCTGGAGGCTAAACTATTAGCAACCCTTTCTCTCCGTCTCTGAAACGCTTCTCTGATATTGTCCGACTCTCTTTGTGACTGACTTTACTGAAGGATAGTTAACTAGAGACATCCAGAGATCTATACGCCCTCAGTTTATCTTTACAGCGCTGCCGTTTCTCAACTCCCCCTGGAGATCCTGGAGAGAGAGTGACGGCACATGTGGAGAGGAACCAGGACTTCCTGCTGTTCTAAATGTCACTAGAGTAAATGTTTGAAATGTGTCTTGCCTTCTTGAGGCTTCTCTCCTTCTTGTGTCGTTTGTGTCGGGTGGATTTGAACGTCTCCATGCGGCTCTTCATGTTCCTCTGAAACACCTCGCGGTCCTGACGCTCCTTCTCCCCCAGAGGCATGAAGTGACGGCTGTAGTGGGACTGATACTGGACACAACAACAACAACAACAACACAACAACACCTGATGTTCTGGTTTCCTTCAGAGATGCCTCTCCTCCTCCTTTTCTATTTCATGTTGTTGGACAGTCAGAACCAACAGATCCTGACCCCCCTACAGCCTCCTGACAGGTCCCTGGAAACTCAAGAACCCCTGTAACCTCCTAAAGGTTCCTTTGAAGCTCTGCAAGGATCCTACAACCCCTAAAGAACCTGCACCCTCCTTAAGGATCCATGAAACCTCTTCAAGGATCCCTGGACTCTCTAAGGATCCCTGGACTCTCTAAGGATCCCTGGACTCTCTAAGGATCCCTGGACTCACTAAGGAACCCTGGACTCTCTAAGGATCCCTGGACTCACTAAGGATCCCTGGACTCTCTAAGGATCCCTGGACTCTCTAAGGATCCCTGGACTCACTAAGGATCCCTGGACTCTCTAAGGATCCCTGGACTCTCTAAGGAACCCTGGACTCTCTAAGGATCCCTGGACTCTCTAAGGA
>CAKALS010000027.1:1075978-1078478 GCA_916701275.1 Sebastes miniatus
TCTGTTGATATGTTAACATATATTTTATTTTTCTCTGATCTGTTTTTTAATGTATTTCATTGTTTTTGACTGTTTGGTTTGTTTTTCTGCACATTTTGTGAACTTCTTGTTGTTGTTTAACTTTAGTTGTATTTTCTAGATGATGTTAGTTTAGATCTTTTCTTCCTTTTTTAGTTATTGTGTTTTTTTCTCCTGGGGGGGGGGGGGGCTTCTTGACCTCTCCTCACACATTTCATGTTTTGTTTTTTTTTATTTCATTGATTGGATTTTGTGCAGTTTTATATACAGTACGTGCAAATAAATTAAAAATTAAAAATTAAAAAATTAAAAAAACTGAAGAATGACACTCGTGATTCCGACGTTCTCCGTCGGTCCCTGAATGCAGCACTTTGCAGCCTGTCCTCACTCAGCTGCTTCCTACTGATACATACCAGAGGAATGGACATGTCCCCGGCTGTCCTCTCTGTCCTCTCCTCCGTCCTCCTGCAGATGGAGCAGCCCGATTGGACATGAGAGTCCGGCAGCAGCCCCGGGTCCCGGTCCCGGTCCGGGTCCCGGTCCTGGTCCGGATCGAGGCCGTGCGTGCTGCGGGGCGATACTTCGTGCTCGTGTTGCTGTGCGCGCTCTGCTACAGTAACTCTGTGCGCGGGGAGTTAGTGCACGACGACGTCTGGGCGATCATCAACAACCCGGACGTCCGACCCGGATCCAGCATCTCCAACATCTTCAGAGACGACTTCTGGGGGAAGAGGATGGAGGACAACACGAGCCACAAGTCCTACCGACCGCTCAGCATCCTCACCTTCAGGTAAGAGACCTCTCAGCATCCTCACCTTCAGGTAGGACTACCTAATCACACCTGAGCATCCTCACCTTCAGGTAAGAGACCTCTCAGCATCCTCACCTTCAGGTAGGACTACCTAATCACACCTGAGCATCCTCACCTTCAGGTAAGAGACCTCTCAGCATCCTCACCTTCAGGTAGGACTACCTAATCACACCTGAGCATCCTCACCTTCAGGTAACAAGTTCTACCGACCGCTCAGCATCCTCACCTTCAGGTAACAAGTCCTACAGACACCTGAGCATCCTCACCTTCAGGTAGGACTACCTAAACACACCTGAGCATCCTCACCTTCAGGTAGGACTACCTACAGACACCTGAGCATCCTCACCTTCAGGTAACAAGTCCTACAGACCGCTCAGCATCCTGACCTTCAGGTAGGACTACCTAAAGACCTCTCAGCATCCTCACCTTCAGGTAGGACCTCCTACAGACACCTGAGCATCCTCACCTTCAGGTAGGAGACCTCTCAGCATCCTCACCTTCAGGTAACAAGTCCTACCGACCTCTCTGCATCCTCACCTTCAGGTAGGAGACCTCACCTTCAGGTAACAAGTCATACCGACCTCTCAGCATCCTCACCTTCAGGTAACAAGTCCTACCGACCTCTCAGCATACTCACCTTCAGGTAGGACTACCTATAGACACCTGAGCATCCTCATCTTCAGGTAGGACTACCTACAGACCGCTTAGCACCCTCACCTTCAGGTAGGAGACCTCACCTTCAGGTAACAAGTCCTACCGACCCCTCAGCATCCTCACCTTCAGGTAGGACTACCTACAGACCGCTTAGCATCCTCACCTTCAGGTAGGAGACCTCTCAGCATCCTCACCTTCAGGTAGGAGACCTCTCAGCATCCTCATCTTCAGGTAGGACTACCTACAGACCGCTCAGCATCCTCATCTTCAGGTAGGACTACCTACAGACCGCTCAGCATCCTCACCTTCAGGTAACAAGTCCTACCGACCGCTCAGCATCCTCACCTTCAGGTAGGACTAAAGAGTACCAGGGAGGACTAGGGAGGACTAGGGAGGACTAGGAAGGACTAGAGAGGACTAGGGGAGGACTAGGGAGGGCTAGGAGCACTAGGGAGGACTAGGGGAGGACTAGGGAGGACTAGGGGAGGACTAGGGAGGACTAGGAGCACTAGGGGAGGACTAGGGAGGACTAGGAGCACTAGGGAGGACTAGGGGAGGACTAGGGAGGACTAGGAGGACTAGGGGAGGACTAGGGAGATCTAGGGGAGGACTAGGAGGACTAGGGGAGGACTAGGAGATGACTAGGAGGACTAGGGAGATCTAGGGGAGGACTACAGTATCAGGCTGTAGACATAGATCTATAACTATTCTAGAACAGTGTGAGCAGAGAGCAGCTGGTCTGATGTGACTTCAGCTTTCAGGATTGAAGCCATCCAGATGTTCCAGAGGCAGACATGTAAACAGGGTTCATGTGGGACTTGTTGCAGCTGTGGAGGACTGATGTTAGTGCAGCTGGAGGAGCTCAGTGATGGTCAGGATGTCTGTTTCTATGAGCTGAGCTCCAGGAGGGTTAGGAGGGTCTGCTGGCTCATCCAGGGTGTAGAAGGTGTTGAACCAGCGTTAACCCACAGCGGTGTCTATATACTGTATTCTACTGTATAGAGCAGGTCCAACCTT
>CAKALS010000027.1:1083478-1093478 GCA_916701275.1 Sebastes miniatus
ATGCGATGCAGATTTGAGCTGATCTGGCAGGCGGATGAGTGTGATTTACGGAGGCTGTGTGTGTGTGTGTGTGTGTACGCTCAGATGCACACGGGGGGGGGGACGATTATAAAAAGATTAAAAACTGCATTTGAAGCCGCAGCAGCAGCAGAACATGTTTAATCCGGAGAGCCTGCAGAACCTTCATGGTGACATGAGGACATGGTAAACAGATACTGTTTTAAACATTTCACAACGGTCCCTAAAGATCCTCTGATAATCTCACCAGTTGACCCTCCTGGGACTCAGAGACTCAGGTAACAGGACCTGATGCTCTGACATTTATCATTCACTGATCTCTTTCAGCTGTTCTCCTTATGGAGGGAATATTATCAAGATTCATTAAGAGATAAAACTGAAACCTCGGTGACCGTTCTGCTGAAGAGGGACTGAAGAGTCCAGGTTCACATGGAGGAGTACTGTAGGTGGTGTTCAGACAAGAGGGGAGCTCACACTGAGTTAAACACACACACACACAGACACACACACACACAGACACACACACACACACACACGCACACACAGATAGCATACAGAGTGTTGGTTTTGTCCGAGTCAGAGAGCTGTGAAGCGTTTCAGCTCTGAGACTGTGTGAAGCCCCGGAGCCCTTCAGCCCTTCAGACCTTCAGCCCTCCTCTGAGAGAGAGACAGAGTTACCACATGAACCTGAGCTACATGGAGAGGAAGAAGAGGAGGAGGAAACAGAGAGGAAGAAGAGGAGGAGGAGATAGAGAGGAAGAAGAGGAGGAGGAGATAGAGAGAAAGAAGAGGAGGAGGAGGAGATAGAGAGGAAGAAGAGGAGGAGGAGATGGAGAGGAGGAGGAGATAGAGAGGAAGAAGAGGAGGAGGAGGAGATAGAGAGAAAGAAGAGGAGGAGGAGGAGATAGAGAGAAAGAAGAGGAGGAGGAGGAGATAGAGAGAAAGAAGAGGAGGAGGAGGAGATAGAGAGAAAGAAGAGGAGGAGGAGGAGATAGAGAGGAAGAAGAGGAGGAGGAGATAGAGAGGAAGAAGAGGAGGAGGAGGAGAGGAAATGCCACTCAGAGGAGGAATGTGAAGAATCTCAGCTGTGAGTGGAACGTGGCGGCGGAGCAGCTGGAATCCCTCACGTCTGTGTGAAGACGACACCTTTAGACCTTTCTCTAAAACAATCAACCACTCTCACTGTCCCGTCTTACTTCCTTGGGACCCCGAGTCATGTGACCGAGTCATGTGACCGAGTCATGTGACCGAGTCATGTGATCAAGCGGACGCTACTCCGCCAAGATCCGGGTTCTTTTCCAGACGGCAGTGGAGCCGTTTAGTCTTCATGCTCCACTGAAACACTCTCATAGGACAGACCGGAGCTCCGCCTCCAACGCTGGATCCAGTTCTCTCTATACGTCCATGATCTCAACACACACCTCCTCTCCTCTCCTCCATCCATCCTCCAAACACACCTCCTCTCCTCCATCCATCCATCCTCCAAACACACCTCCTCTCCTCCATCCATCCTCCAAACACACCTCCTCTCCTCCATCCATCCATCCTCCGCTGCTGTTGCCACGGTCACAGTTGTCATGGTGAATTAGCATCCTGTTACACAGAATCGTCTTTCCCATGATCCTCTGGAAAAAGTTGAGGCCCAGGTCTGAAGACGCCAACAACATCTGTCTGTTCCCTCAGCGTGTGTGCGTGCGTGCGTGCGTGCGTGCGTGCGTGCGTGCGTGCGTGCGTGCGTGCGTGCGTGCGTGTGATAACCTCAGTGTAGCTCCATCTGACTGATTTCTTCCCGACTACGGAGAGTGTTTCTCTGCAGACCTGAGTCTCTCTGCTGCAGGTCTATATATTAGATCTATATATCAGTTCATACATGTTCTGTGTTAGTTTTTCTTTCTGTGAGTATTTTCTGTGCAGATGTTTTGTTATTAATCTTCTTTATAATTGCTTGTCCATATTCCTCTGAGATGGAACATCCTGTTCAACAGACAGTGACCCAGTCGGCCTGATGTGGTTCTTGCTTGCTTCCACCTAGATCAGTGCACGTTGCTAACATCTTTACCTTCTCAGATTTGTATTCAGAGCCTTCAGAGTCTTCAGAGCACGTCTGTCTGTGTGAGTTTTAAACCATTCAAAGTAAATATCAGGTGCACCGCGTCTCTCTAGAAACCAGCTGAATGGTAATCAGCCTCTCTCACGGTGAGTCAGGCCGATGCAGCGTCTGCAGAGTCTGACTCCTCTTCGTCGTTCAGTCTCTCGGCGCTGCAAACCTCAGCAGAACACACAGAGCAAATATAGAAGAGAGCAAAGGGAGAGAGAGAGAGAGAGAGAGAGACAGAGAGAGGGAGAGAGAGAGAGGGAGAGAGAGAGAGAGAGAGAGAGAGAGAGAGACAGAGAGAGGGAGAGAGGGAGAGAGGGAGAGAGAGGGAGAGATGAAACAAACGAGATGAACAGAGAGAGTATAATTCCTGTGAGATCTCTTCTCTCAACGTTCTTACGGAGCTTTGAAAGCTGCTCAAGGGAAACCTCTCAAAGTCACGGTGGATTCTCTCTGCTCTCCTTTCACTACCTCTCTGTCTCATCCCTTCATCTTCTCTTCTATCTGTCTCATCCCTTCATCTTCTCTTCTGTCTCATCCCTTCATCTTCTCTTCTGTCTGTCTCATCCCTTCATCTTCTATCTGTCTCCATCTTCTCTTCCTAATAATAATGATGAGTGTGTAAACCAGATGTTTGTCTGCTGGATGTGAACGACGTGTCTCACTTCACACTTCAGTGGGTATTTAATCTGTTTTTAATCCGACTGATGATGGCGGGTCATCTGCTAACTTTACAACAGAGTCGTGACCTTGTTGAGTTGTGACCTTGTTGAGTTGTAACCTTGTTGAGTCGTGACCTTGTTGAGTCGTGACCTTGTTGAGTCGTGACCTTGTTGAGTCGTGACCTTGTTGAGTCGTGACCTTGTTGAGTCGTGACCTTGTTGAGTTGTGACCTTGTTGAGTTGTGACTTTGTGACTGACCTGCTGTCTGTCTGTCTGTGTGTCCCTCAGTCACCTGTCTGGCTCCAGATTCAGAGACTTCCGGCTCACCTGCAGCCCCTTCATCAAACGGGCCGGCCTCATCTCAGCCTACGTGAGTTCTACATTGAAAAGTATTCTTCCTATACTATATAGTATATATATATATATATATATATATATATATATACTATATATGCTGGAGGTTCTGCATGATTCATCAGTTACGTACCGATCACTGTTGACCATTAAAAGTAAAACATTGATTTTCAGATTGATAGATTGATAGATTTATAGATTGATTGATAGATCCTGTTCTAGTTTATGGTTTATGCTCAGCAACACGTAACACTGAGGCCATGTAGCTCTCATAAACTCTGAGCTTAAACTCCTCCAGCGCTGCGTTTCACATGAGAAGAAGAATAATAATCCTCTGTATTTCCTCCAGGTGGTCGTCATCATGTCCGTCAGGCTGTGGCTGATGGGAGGATCCATGCCTCTGTTCTCTGAACAGGACAACCCCGCCTCCTTCTCACCACACCTGCTCACCAGGTGACACACACACACACACACGCACACACACACACACACACACACGTTGTTCCATGTTTTATTTGGTTCTAAATGTGTTTTAATGTGGAAAAGGGAAAGTTAAAATGTGTGTCTTTTTGAGATCTCATTATTGGATCCTGGGTCATAAAGACTTTTGTATGAGATAGTATCCTCTAACTTGATCTTGTTATTCCATTCTATACTGTGGTGTAGTCTGGTTAGTTCAACATATAGTTATAGTAACTAGCTGTGTATCTGTGGTGGAAGAAGATGTATTACAGGTTTTCTCCACTGAATGAACACAAAGAATGAAACTAAGCACACAACTCTGAGAACATGAAGCTCATGAATCAACAGAGACTCAGACTGATGAACTCTGAACACATGAAGCTCATGAATCAACAGAGACTCCAGACTGATGAACTCTGAACACATGAAGCTCATGAATCAACAGACTCCAGACTGATGAACTCTGAGAACATGAAGCTCATGAATCAACAGAGACTCCAGACTGATGAACTCTGAGAACATGAAGCTCATGAATCAACAGAGACTCAGACTGATGAACTCTGAACACATGAAGCTCATGAATCAACAGAGACTCCAGACTGATGAACTCTGAGAACATGAAGCTCATGAATCAACAGAGACTCCAGACTGATGAACTCTGAACACATGAAGCTCATGAATCAACAGAGACTCAGACTGATGAACTCTGAACACATGAAGCTCATGAATCAACAGAGACTCAGACTGATGAACTCTGAGAACATGAAGCTCATGAATCAACAGACTCCAGACTGATGAACTCTGAGAACATGAAGCTCATGAATCAACAGAGACTCCAGACTGATGAACTCTGAGAACATGAAGCTCATGAATCAACAGAGACTCCAGACTGATGAACTCTGAACACATGAAGCTCATGAATCAACAGACTCCAGACTGATGAACTCTGAACACATGAAGCTCATGAATCAACAGAGACTCCAGACTGATGAACTCTGAACACATGAAGCTCATGAATCAACAGACTCCAGACTGATGAACTCTGAGAACATGAAGCTCATGAATCAACAGAGACTCAGACTGATGAACTCTGAGAACATGAAGCTCATGAATCAACAGAGACTCAGACTGATGAACTCTGAACACATGAAGCTCATGAATCAACAGAGACTCCAGACTGATGAACTCTGAACACATGAAGCTCATGAATCAACAGAGACTCAGACTGATGAACTCTGAGAACATGAAGCTCATGAATCAACAGAGACTCAGACTGATGAACTCTGAACACATGAAGCTCATGAATCAACAGAGACTCCAGACTGATGAACTCTGAGAACATGAAGCTCATGAATCAACAGAGACTCCAGACTGATGAACTCTGAACACATGAAGCTCATGAATCAACAGACTCCAGACTGATGAACTCTGAACACATGAAGCTCATGAATCAACAGAGACTCCAGACTGATGAACTCTGAACACATGAAGCTCATGAATCAACAGACTCCAGACTGATGAACTCTGAGAACATGAAGCTCATGAATCAACAGAGACTCAGACTGATGAACTCTGAGAACATGAAGCTCATGAATCAACAGAGACTCAGACTGATGAACTCTGAACACATGAAGCTCATGAATCAACAGAGACTCCAGACTGATGAACTCTGAACACATGAAGCTCATGAATCAACAGAGACTCAGACTGATGAACTCTGAACACATGAAGCTCATGAATCAACAGAGACTCCAGACTGATGAACTCTGAGAACATGAAGCTCATGAATCAACAGAGACTCCAGACTGATGAACTCTGAACACATGAAGCTCATGAATCAACAGAGACTCCAGACTGATGAACTCTGAACACATGAAGCTCATGAATCAACAGAGACTCCAGACTGATGAACTCTGAGAACATGAAGCTCATGAATCAACAGAGACTCCAGACTGATGAACTCTGAACACATGAAGCTCATGAATCAACAGAGACTTTACTCACTTTATAAAGACAGATAGTCAGATTATAGATTATAGAACATATTGTCTTTGTTATGTATTTATTTATTTATTTATTTATTTATTTATATCTTTGTGGGGGAAACCTGAGCAACCGGGGTAAACCCACGCAGATAGATGCCCCCAGCACTGCAACCTCACAGAGGTTTCTCCATCACAAAGAAAACCAGATGTGGATGTTTTTTTCTGGTGGGGGGGAACCGGATCACCCGGATTGAACCCACGCAGACAAGGGCCGAATCACTCAGCCACCATGTCACCGTGGTATGGATGGGTGATGGTAGCGAGCCATGTCACCGTTGGGAGGAGGATGAGGACACTGAAGACACTTCATATAGATCAGGTAGGGTGTAAGGTGTAGGGGGTAGGGTGTAGGGGGTAGGGGGTAGGGTGTAGGGGGTAGGGGGTAGGGTGCAGGGGGTAGGGGGTAGGGTGTAGGGGGTAGGGGGTAGGGTGTAGGGTGTAGGGGGTAGGGTGTAGGGGATGAGGGATGAGTTATGATTTTAGATTTTTGGAATAGTCGTTATTAATAAAATAATTGAATAATTAATGCGACTATTTGTCCCATCTAAAAAATATATATATATTCCCCTTGTTTTAACCGGTGCAGGCGCTGCCTGGTAGTAACGTTACTACCGGTAAAACGTGTGGTCCGTTCAGTTCGGCTCTTTTCTGTCAGCGCGGGGGGTGTATGTGTGTGTGTGCATGTGTGTATGTGTGTGTGTGCCACTTCCACAAACCCCCGTGCTCCTCCCGCCTGGAATGCATCTCCCTAGCAGCGGGTGTCGGGAGTTTAAAGTTTAAAGTTTCTTCAGTCTTTTCAGTTCCTCCTTCTCTCTCTTCTCGTTTTCCTTCTTCTCTTTCTTCTCCCTCTCCTCCCTTTCTCTCTTCTCCCTCTTCAGTTCTTCCCTTTCTCTCTTCTCTCTTTCCTCCTTCTCTTTCTTCTGTCTCTTCTCCTCCACTTCCCTCTCCTTAATCCGCCTCTTTAATTCCTTCTTGTTGGCCTTCATCTGGTCCAGGTCAGGTTTGTGGTGGATCTCCTGGAGGCTGAGGAGTTGTTCCTGGAGGTCGGCGGTCTGGAGCCGGTTCTGTTCTTCCATGTGGCTCAGTTGGTTCTTCAACTGCTGCTCCATCTCTCTGCTGTTTGTCTGCAGCTCCTTGATGTTCTCCTCCTTCGAAGCCAGCTGATCTTCCTGAGCGGAGAGTTTTGTTTTCCACTCTGCCTCGCTCTGGATGAGCTGCACCTCCTTCTCCTTGAGCTGGGCCTCTCTCTCCAGATTCCGGACTTCCAGAGCCGTCTTAGCCGTCGTTATCTGGGCGATCAGATTGTCCTTTTCCAGGACGACCTGGCTCACCTTCCTGTCCGACTCCTCCTGCAGAGATTTGACCATCAGGTCCTTCTGAGTATACGCAGATTGGAGCGCTTTCTGCCAGGCCTCTGTGGTCTTCTGGGTCAACCCCTTCCACGATGCGGAGACCTTTTCTAACTCTGCAATCCAATGCTGCTCGAACAACCGGAACTCATTCTCCTTTTGAAGCAGACTTTGACTGAGAGAGTCGGTCACCTCCTGTTTCTCCTGCTCCTTGTTCTTCAGGTCAGTCTGAGCCTGTTCCCTGATGAGTCTCTCTGACCTGAGAGCCTTCAGGATCCTCATCTTCTCGTCCTCCCATTCGGTCTCCTTGGCGGCCATCTGCTGCTTCAGGGCAGCGTTTTCTGAGGCCAGCTCAGTGATGTGTTGAGAGTCCTTCAGCTGGTTGCTGGGAGTCTGGAGGAGTTGAACCTGGAGGTCTGGGTTTTGCTGGTCCTTTCCTTTGAGGTCCTTTTGGGCTTCTTTCCTGATGAGTCTCTCTGACCTGAGAGCCTTCAGGATCCTCATCTTCTCGTCCTCCCATTCGGACTCCTTGGCGGCCATCTGCTGCTTCAGGGCAGCGATGTGTTGAGAGTCCTTCAGCTGGTTGCTGGGAGTCTGGAGGAGTTGAACGTGGAGGTCTGGGTTGTTCTGTGTCAGGAGCTTGATATCTTCCTCCAGCTCCTGCACCCTCATAAAGTTCGCCACCTTCACAGTTACCTCATTCTGCAGCTGATAATTCAGAGCCGTGAGTTTCTGTTCGCTCTCCACGACCTGATTGGCCTTCCTCTCAAAGTCCTCTTGAAGAGTTCGGAGCTTGGCACTCAACTCCTCGTACTTCTCCTGGTCTTTTCCTTTGAGGTCCTTCTGGGCTTCTTTCCTGATGAGTCTCTCTGACCTGAGAGCCCTCAGGATCCTCATCTTCTCGTCCTCCCATTCGGACTCCTTGGCGGCCATCTGCTGCTTCAGGGCAGCATTTTCTGAGGCCAGCTCAGTGATGTGTTGAGAGTCCTTCAGCTGGTTGCTGGGAGTCTGGAGGGGTTGAACGTGGAGGTCTGGGTTGTTCTGTGTCAGGAGCTTGATATTTTCCTCCAGCTCCTGCACCCTCATGAAGTTCGCCACCTTCACAGTTACCTCATTCTGCAGCTGATCATTCAGAGCCGTGAGTTTCTGTTCGCTCTCCATGACCTGATTGGCCTTCCTGTCAAAGTCCTCTTGAAGAGTTCGGAGCTTGGCACTCAAGTCCTCGTACTTCTCCTGGTCTTTTCCTTTTAGGTCCTTCTGGGCTTCTTTCCTGATGAGTCTCTCTGACCTGAGAGCCTTTAGGATCCTCATCTTCTCGTCCTCCCATTCGGACTCCTTGGCGGCCATCTGCTGCTTCAGGGCAGCGATGTGTTGAGAGTCCTTCAGCTGGTTGCTGGGAGTCTGGAGGGGTTGAACGTGGAGGTCTGGGTTGTTCTGTGTCAGGAGCTTGATATTTTCCTCCAGCTCCTGCACCCTCATAAAGTTCGCCACCTTCACAGTTACCTCATTCTGCAGCTGATAATTCAGAGCCGTGAGTTTCTGTTCGCTCTCCACGACCTGATTGGCCTTCCTGTCAAAGTCCTCTTGAAGAGTTCGGAGCTTGGCACTCAAGTCCTCGTACTTCTCCTGCTCTTTTCCTTTGAGGTCCTTCTGGGCTTCTTTCCTGATGAGTCTCTCTGACCTGAGAGCCTTCAGGATCCTCATCTTCTCGTCCTCCCATTCGGACTCCTTGGCGGCCATCTGCTGCTTCAGGGCAGCATTTTCAGAGGCCAGCTCAGTGATGTGTTGAGAGTCCTTCAGCTGGTTGCTGGGAGTCTGGAGGAGTTGACACTGAAGGTCTGGGTTTTGCTGGTCCTTGACTTTGAGGTCCTTCTGAGCTTCCTTCCTGAGGACTATCTCTGACCTGAGAGCCTTCAGGATACTCATCTTCTCGTCCTCCCATTCGGACTCCTTGGCGGCCATCTGCTGCTTCAGGGCAGCGTTTTCAGAGGCCAGCTCAGTGATGTGTTGCGAGTCCTTCAGCTCGTTGCTGGGAGTCTGGAGGAGTTGAATCTGGAGGTCTGGGTTTTGCTGGTCTTTTCCTTTGAGGTCCTTCTGGGCTTCCTTCCTGACGACTCTCTCTGACCTCTGAGCCTTCAGGATCCTCATCTTCTCGTCGTCCGAGCCGGACTCCTCGGCGGCCATCTGCTGCTTCAGGGCAGTGATGTCTGAGGCCAGCACAAAGTTCTGTTTCTGGGAGTCCAGCAGGGCTCTCCTGAGGTACTCCATCTCCTTGCTAGGAGCCTGCTGGGTCTTCTGGTCCTGGTTGGTACCATGATGAGCAGCGGCCTCAACCAGCTCTTGTTTAAGTGACTGAAAGACACAAATGTAAAAGTTCAGAAAACAGTCCCGTCCTGACGTTGGATCCACACAAAGAGACGGTTGAAAGTACCGAAGCCGACGACATCTGCTTCTAAAGAGCCCTGTGAAGCTACTTCTTCTGAAACACACTGATTCAGTTCATCACAAGAGTCTAGCCAAGTTCAGCCTCACACCACAGAATCACATCCTTCTACTGTACTTTCCTTTATACGATACACACAGATAAACCCTAACCCTAACCCTAACCCTAACCCTTTATACGATACACACAGATAAACCCTAACCCTAACCCTAACCCTTTATACTATACACACAGAATAACCCTAACCCACACAGAACACTAGTTTTACCGTCAGTAACTTCAGTTTCAGATCAGTTTCTGGAGATAAGCTTAGACGATGTTTTCAGGCCTGGTTTTGTTAATTTAACTGTAAAAACAGCTGTTTTATTCCACATATGTATCTTAGACTTCTCATGTAGTTGTATTTGTCAAAAGTTTAGACAAAAGATTAAAAAACAGATGTAAATGTAGGCTGGATCAGTGTTACACTGAAAAACGTTGAGAAGATCTCACCTCGTTTCTTGAACCGACGATCGTCTCCATCATAGCCCAACGTAGATATCAGTTGCGGTAATGGAGTATAATACAGTAT
>CAKALS010000027.1:1100978-1160161 GCA_916701275.1 Sebastes miniatus
CTCCTCCTCCTCTTCCTCCTTGTTTCAGGTCTGGTATCCAGACTCTGCCACACAACGCCAAAGTCCACTACAACTACGCCAACTTCCTGAAGGACAGCGGCCGGCACCAGGAGGCCATTCACCACTACACCACGGCCCTCAGGTCTGACTCTCTACTACAGCTCTCTGAACTACAGCTCTCTGATCTACAGCTCTCTAATCTACAGCTCTCTAAACTACAGCTCTCTAATCTACAGCTCTCTGAACTACAGCTCTCTAATCTACAGCTCTCTGATCTACAGCTCTCTAAACTACAGCTCTCTGATCTACAGCTCTCTGAACTACAGCTCTCTGATCTACAGCTCTCTGAACTACAGCTCTCTAAACTACAGCTCTCTGATCTACAGCTCTCTAATCTACAGCTCTCTAAACTACAGCTCTCTGATCTACAGCTCTCTGAACTACAGCTCTCTGATCTACAGCTCTCTGATCTACAGCTCTCTAATCTACAGCTCTCTAAACTACAGCTCTCTGATCTACAGCTCTCTGAACTACAGCTCTCTGATCTACAGCTCTCTGAACTACAGCTCTCTGATCTACAGCTCTCTAATCTACAGCTCTCTGATCTACAGCTCTCTAAACGACAGCTCTCTGATCTACAGCTCTCTAAACTACAGCTCTCTAATCTACAGCTCTCTAATCTACAGCTCTCTGAACTACAGCTCTCTGATCTACAGCTCTCTAATCTACAGCTCTCTAAACTACAGCTCTCTGAACTACAGCTCTCTGATCTACAGCTCTCTGAACTACAGCTCTCTGATCTACAGCTCTCTAATCTACAGCTCTCTGATCTACAGCTCTCTAAACTACAGCTCTCTGATCTACAGCTCTCTAAACTACAGCTCTCTAATCTTCAGCTCTCTAATCTACAGCTCTCTGAACTACAGCTCTCTGATCTACAGCTCTCTGAACTACAGCTCTCTGAACTACAGCTCTCTGAACTACAGCTCTCAGGTCTGACTCTCTACTGCAGCTCTCTAAACTACAGCTCTCTAATCTACAGCTCTCTGAACTACAGCTCTCTGATCTACAGCTCTCTGAACTACAGCTCTCTGAACTACAGCTCTCTGAACTACAGCTCTCAGGTCTGACTCTCTACTGCAGCTCTCTAAACTACAGCTCTCTGATCTACAGCTCTCTGAACTACGGCTCTCTGAACTACAGCTCTCTGAACTACAGCTCTCTGAACTACAGCTCTCAGGTCTGACTCTCTACTGCAGCTCTCTAAACTACAGCTCTCTGATCTACAGCTCTCTGATCTACAGCTCTCTGATCTACAGCTCTCTAAACTACAGCTCTCTGAACTACAGCTCTCTGATCTACAGCTCTCTAATCTACAGCTCTCTAAACTACAGCTCTCTGAACTACAGCTCTCTGATCTACAGCTCTCTAATCTACAGCTCTCTGATCTACAGCTCTCTAAACTACAGCTCTCTGATCTACAGCTCTCTAAACTACAGCTCTCTAATCTTCAGCTCTCTAATCTACAGCTCTCTGAACTACAGCTCTCTGATCTACAGCTCTCTGAACTACAGCTCTCTGAACTACAGCTCTCTGAACTACAGCTCTCAGGTCTGACTCTCTACTGCAGCTCTCTAAACTACAGCTCTCTAATCTACAGCTCTCTGAACTACAGCTCTCTGATCTACAGCTCTCTGAACTACAGCTCTCTGAACTACAGCTCTCTGAACTACAGCTCTCAGGTCTGACTCTCTACTGCAGCTCTCTAAACTACAGCTCTCTGATCTACAGCTCTCTGAACTACGGCTCTCTGAACTACAGCTCTCTGAACTACAGCTCTCTGAACTACAGCTCTCAGGTCTGACTCTCTACTGCAGCTCTCTAAACTACAGCTCTCTGATCTACAGCTCTCTGATCTACAGCTCTCTGATCTACAGCTCTCTAAACTACAGCTCTCTGAACTACAGCTCTCAGGTCTGACTCTCTACTGCAGCTCTCTGACTGTAATGTGTAATGAACCTGATCATTGTGTCGTGGAGCCGCTGTGGGTTTAACCCTGCGGACCCTGAGCTTCAGGTCATGTTGCTGATGCTACAGAACCTCTCCTTGAGTCATAGTTCAGTTAACGCTGGACACAGCTCCGCTCTCCTGAACCCTGTGATGCTCTGATAGAGCCGCCGTCCACCACCTGCTCAGCAGCGTTCAGCAGACAGACCCCGTCAGAGAGCAGCTGGTGAACAAAGCGGAGCATTTAGCAGTAGGTGGAGACCAAAAACAGAGCTAAAAGAGAGAGAGAATACTGGACTTCCATTCATCAGGTGTCCAGAAACAGGACTCCAGATGAACGCTAGTGTTGCTCATATGTAAAGTCAAAGATTTGCATTTTGGTAACAATAACTGCCGTCCTGTCTTATCTAGTCTCTTCTTTCTCTCCTCCTCTTTCCTCCTCTTTCCCCCTTTCCTCTGCTCTCTCTTCTCTCCTCCTCTCTGCTCTCTCTCTTCTTCTCCTCCTCTCTGCTTTCTCTTTTCTCTCCTCTTCTCTGCTCTCTCTTTTCTCTCCTCCTCTCTGCTCTCTCTCTTCTGTCCTCCCCTCTGCTCTCTCTCTTCTCCTCCCTCCTCTCAGGTTGTACCCCCGTCATGCCAGCGCTATGAACAACCTGGGCACTCTGACTCACAGCCCAGAGGAGGCTGAGAGCTACTACAGGAAGGCTCTGGACACCAACCCTCAACACAACAGAGCTCTGTTTAACCTGGGGAACCTCCTGAAGTAAGACACACACTCTGACACACACACACTCTGACACACACACACACACTCTCTAACACACACACACTCTGACACACACACTCTCTGACACACACTGACACACACTCTCTACCACACACTCTCTAACACACACACTCTCTGACACACACTGACACACACTCTCTACCACACACTCTCTGACACACACTGACACACACTGACACACACTCTCTGACACACACTCTCTCTCTCTCTGACTCTCTGTTGGAGAACAGATGTGAACTCTGATCATCACTTAGTGAACTGTGACAGAAGCTGAAGGAGCTCTGGTCAGCTGCAGATGTTGCTGATATCATGAGATCCTTTTTCCTCCAAAGCTCTAAACCAACGATGTCCCTCCAGCTGGAGACGCTCTCAATGTTACCATAGCAACTAGTGATGATGATGATGGTGATGATGGGGATGGTGATGATGATGATGATGATGATGATGATGATGATGCTGCTGTGTTCCAGGTCCCAGGGTAAGGATGAAGAGGCTGAGACTCTGCTGAAGGACTCAATGCACTACGGTCCACATTTTGCTGATGCGTACTCCAGCCTGGCCTCACTGTACGCTGAGCAGGTGAAGAGGACACACACACACACACACACACACACTAGGTCTAGTCCAGGTCTAGTCTAGTCTAGATTTAGGTCTAGTCCAGGACTAGTCTAGTCTAGATCTAGGTCTAGTCTAGTTCTAGTCTAGATTTAGGTCTAGTCCCTCTGTTAATGCTGAGTTCATCTCTTCTGTGTCCTCTGACAGAAACGCTTTGCCGAAGCCAACGAGGTGTACCTGAGAGGAATAGAGAACTGTCCCGACAGCTCCGACCTGCATAACAACTACGGCGTGTTCCTGGTGGATACGGGTGAGTTCTGCCTCCATGGGGCTGATGGGTAATCACCGGCTCCCACTAACAATACATTACCTGTTTCCCTACGCTTCGCTGCTTACTGTGGAGATGTAATCTGTCAGTGAAGCGTCTGTATGATGTTCTCTTCTCGTCGTGTTAGAAGAACAGTTTTAGACTCTATGGTCCCTTTATTAGGTACAGCTGTAAATAACCATAAAATGAGAAAAGGTAAAGCATCATGAACTAAATAACTGATCCCACTAATGAGGCGAACAAAACACAATAACTAACGCAGATAATCACCACAGAGACCGTTTGCTTCTAACTCAATATTAACTATGTAAAGAAGCTTGTTAAATAAAAAATGGAAAAAAAAAATTGGAGAGACAATCAGACACTTTGGCTGATAAATATAAATGGAACAGTTTTGAAAGAAGAACTTTGTGATTTACTGGATCACATGCTTTTTACTCCTAGAGCGCTCCCATCGTCTAGTTTTAATTAGATTCTTTCAATGAAGTAGCAGGTCGCTGTTTCAGTTGAATCGTTTATTCTGAAACAGAGTTGCATGTGATGGAGTCAGGCTTGTTCTGAGTTTAGAGGGTCAGTTATTGGGTTTATTATTTCTTTATGGGTAGGACAGTGATGGTCTATAGTTCACCACATCAGTTGTTTGTCCTGTCTTAAACAGAGGAACTACAGCTGCAGACGTCCGTGCATCTGGGAGCGTTACCTGTTTTATTGAGAGGTTAACCAACCTGCTGAAGGACTGTGTGATGTTTGTTGAACATGTTGAATCCTTCTGGATTACACCGTTCTCCTTTGAGGACTTCGGGTGTTTGAAGTTTTCGAATCTCTACTTCAGGAACTTTGGTTACGTTAAAAACTGGTTTGATGTGATTAGAGGTTGATATTTCTTTGATTTGTGCACCGGAGGTTTATCAGACTGACTCTGCAGCGACTCAGGAAAGTATCTGTTAAATATGGAGACATCATAATGATCATGAGTTAAAGTTCTTTGTATTTTTAGTTCACGTCTCTTTCTGCGTCCCTACGTCCCTGTTTTCCCTTTTTGAAGAAATATGAATGAATATGAATGTGTTTGTTATGATTCTTGTAACTTCCTGTTTGTGTAGTTTCTGTTCTGCTGATCGTGTTCTTGTGAATGTTTCTTGTTCTCAGGTCTCTCTAAGAGAAGACGTGTTAATCAGCCTGATTAAGTACAGATTACATAACAATACATGTTATTATTAGTAGTATCGCTGTCATCATAAACACTGAATACTTTAGAGTATTAATGAGCAGTAGCAGGTGTTCAATTAAAAAACACTCTTTCTTCCATCTGTCTGCTGCGTCTCTTCTCTTCTCTTCTCTTACATCCTTTCTTCTTTCTGTTACTGAAACTTTTCCTCGTGTTTCTTCATTCCTCTCCTCCATCCTCCCACCTCTCCTCCATCCTCCCACCTCCTCCCCCAGGAGAGGGGGATCTAGCAGCCGCTCACTACCAACGAGCTGTTCGACTCAAACCGGCTCACTACGTTGCCATGGTGAACCTGGGCCGCCTGCTGCGATCGTCCAATGAGAACACAGAAGCTGAGCTTTGGTACAAGAGGTGAGTACAGTGGGATGTTTCTACTCTACTACTGCTGTGACCTTTGACCTCCCAGAAGAACAGCTATTACACTTCTTTTCACTCAAACAGTTTCAGTTTATATTTATATTTAGAGCCGGAGTTAACCCACGCCGGGTTTGAACCTGTGGCCCTCTAGCTGTGAGGCGACAAGGCTAACCGCTGCACCACCGTGCCGCACATATTCATAAATCTGTCTAATGATAACCAGCAGCGTCGTAGTGTAGGATGTTAAGATATATATATTATATCACAGGGAGGATAACGGTGGATCTCTGGACGTTCTCTGTAATGAAAAACACCTGATGTTCATTTGTTCTGTTCTTTGAATCAAGAAGCAACAGAGACACTGATTATATTATATTATATTATACATATCTAGATGTTTTATCTCTCTACATGGAACCTAAAACACTTCATCTAAAGAGAACCACGGCTGTGGGATGCCATCCGTTGTGACCTTTGACCTTTGTTGTCCCGCAGGGCGCTGCGGGTGACGAGGAAGGTGGACATCCTGACTCCGCTGGGAGCTCTGTACTACAACACGGGTCGCTATGAGGAGGCCCTGCAGGTGTACAGAGAGGCCGCCGCCCTGCAGCCGGACAGCACCGACATCTGGCTGGCTCTGGTGAACGCACACACACGCACACACACACACACACACAGACACACACACACACACACACACACGCACACGCACACGCACACGCACACGCACACGCACACTCACACACACACACACACCAGACAGAAACCCCCCCACTGACCTCTGACCTCTGCCCTCTGCGTCCCAGGCTCAGGTGTTAGCGATGGCAGGTCGTGCGGCGGAGGCAGAGAAGATGACCCAGGATATAATATCCAGAGAAAGCAGCTGTATCGAGTGTTACCGCCTCCTGTCGGCCATCTACAGCAAGAGAGGCAACCACACAGAGGTCAGTGTGTGTGTGTGTGTGTGTGTGTGTGTGTGTGTGTGTGTGTGTGAGTGTGTGTGTGTGTGTGTGTGTGTGTGTGTGTGTGTGTGTGTGTGTGTGTGTGTGTGTGTGTGTGTGTGTGTGTGTGTGTGTGTGTGTGTGTGTGTGTGTGTGTGTGTGTGTGTGTGTGTGTGTGTGTGTGTGTGTGTGTGTGTGTGTGTGTGTGTGTGTGTGCGTGCGTGCGTGCGTGTGTGAGACTGTGAATGTTGCTCAGAGGTGAGATGACAGTTAGCAACGATGCTCTCCACTCCATCAGTTACCGTGGAGATGACTCACCTCTGCTGTACACAGGACCGGCTGCTGTCATCCATCCTCCCACTCTGTTCTCCAGCATGTCTTCACTTTACCTCAACTCCCTTCACAGTG
This sequence comes from Sebastes miniatus, assembly GCA_916701275.1. Classification (NCBI taxonomy): domain Eukaryota; kingdom Metazoa; phylum Chordata; class Actinopteri; order Perciformes; family Sebastidae; genus Sebastes; species Sebastes miniatus. The sequence goes on from CAKALS010000027.1 coordinate 1,107,587, forward strand.
AATACTAATCCTGTTCACACTACAAGTCTACAGTAGGATAAAATGTCTGTGTGTGTGTGTGTGTGTGTGTGTGTGTGTGTGTGTTTGACTGTCTGTGTGTGTGTGTGTGTGTGTGCGCGCGTACCAGGCGCTGGATGCTCTGGACTGGGCCCTGCAGCAGAGTCCCAGTGATCTGACCGTCAGAGCAGAGCTTCACTTCTCTAAAGGAAACCAGCTCAGAGAGATGAACCAGCTGGACCGAGCCTTCCAGGTACCGCTCTCTCTCTCTCTCTCTCTCTCTCTCTCTCTCTCTCTCTCTCTCTGTCTTCCTCCTCTCCTTCTGTTCTCTGATGTTCCTTCAGTTGAAGGATGTGTCTCTGACCGGTCTGTCTCGGTTCTCTGTTGGTCCTTCAGTTGAAGGATGTGTCTCTGACCGGTCTGTCTCGGTTCTCTGTTGGTCCTTCAGTGGAAGGATGTGTCTCTGACCGGTCTGTCTCTGTTCTCTGTCTCTAGAGCTACAAGCTGGCTGTGGAGCTGAAACCGGACCAGTCCCAGGCGTGGATGAACATGGGAGGGATTCAGCACATGAAGGTAGTGAACCTCAGTTACTTTGTAAAGAGGAAACACCTCAGCAGCCCTGTGAGACACTGTGGGACACTGTGAGACACTGTGAGACAGTGTGAGACACTGTGAGACACTGTGAGACACTGTGGGACACTGTGAGACACTGTGAGACACTGTGAGACACTGTGAGACACTGGGACACTGTGAGACACTGTGAGACACTGTGAGACACTGTGAGACACTGTGAGACACTGTTGAAGGTGAACAAACTGCTGTTTGATTCTCTTAAAACCGATCCAACGTGCTTCACTCAAAGAGGAGAAATGGTACGGAACATTTTGCACATTAAAGTCCTGACAAACAAGAACACAGTTCTTCTTCAACGTAACGGTCTAGTCCTGGAATATAATAAATATAATACAACACACACTTCTTCAGATGTAAAGCTAAGATCATTTATAGATGAAAGTTTAGTCTGGTATCCGGGCCAGTACGGTGCTTTAACAATGCTTTCTACATCCAGAAATACTAAAGATAGAAGGATCAGATATGTGTCTGATTAGTAATATGTGTGTGTGTGTGTGTGTGTGTGTGTGTGTGTGTGTGTGTGTGTGTGTGTGTGTGTGCGTGGGCGTGCACGTGCACGCGTGGGCGTGTGTGTGTGTGCGTGCAGGGAGACTATGCAGCAGCCAGGATGTACTACCAGCGAGCTCTTCTTCTGAACCCTGGCTCCAAACTCCTGAAGGAGAACCTGGCCAAGCTGGACCGGCTGGAGAGGAGACTGACGGGGAGAGCGTAGACCACCACGGACCCCCAGACTCTGCTTACCATCCTGGGCACAGATCAGAGGAGCAGGGCTCAGCCCGGCCCTCTGGAGCCCCAACAACCAGCCACCACGGACCTGACCCGGGTACTGAGAGGACCGGAGGAGGATGGACTCATCAGGACTGGACCGGGTTCAGAGCTGGAGTCAGAGAGACCGGTCCAGCCGCGGTCCAGAAGGCAGCATGGATCAGTTGGTTGAGGTCCGGACCACGAGGAGCTCCAGGTGTTGACCCGTCTGCATCAGCTTTACTTCAACGTGCACATCTGCTCCAGAGATCTGTGTTTGAGTGATTCATTCTATCGGTTCATGTGAAGTCCTTTCCTTTATGGCTCTTCATCACAGACTGTAACTCTGTGAGACGTCTCATGTATTTACATTAGTGTTTACATTAGTGTTTACATTAATGTTTACATTAATGTTTACATTAGTGTTTACATTAGTGTTTACATTAGTGTTTATATTAGTATTTACATTAGTGTTTACATTAGTGTTTACATTAGTATTTACATTAGTGTTTATATTAGTATTTACATTAATGTTTACATTAGTGTTTACATTAGTGTTTACATTAGTGTTTACATTAGTGTTTACATTAATGTTTACATTAGTGTTTACATTAGTGTTTACATTAATGTTTACATTAGTATTTACATTAATGTTTACATTAGTGTTTACATTAATGTTTACATTAGTGTTTACATTAGTATTTACATTAGTATTTACATTAATGTTTACATTAGTATTTACATTAGTGTTTACATTAATGTTTACATTAGTATTTACATTAGTGTTTACATTAGTGTTTACATTAATGTTTACATTAGTGTTTACATTAGTGTTTACATTAGTGTTTACATTAATGTTTACATTAGTGTTTACATTAGTATTTACATTAGTATTTACATTAATGTTTACATTAGTATTTACATTAGTGTTTACATTAATGTTTACATTAGTATTTACATTAGTATTTACATTAATGTTTACATTAGTATTTACATTAGTGTTTACATTAATGTTTACATTAGTATTTACATTAGTGTTTACATTAATGTTTACATTAATGTTTACATTAGTATTTACATTAGTGTTTACATTAATGTTTACATTAGTGCATTGAAAGTGTGGAACATATTATTATGATTATGATTATGAAGGGAATGAGAACGGTGACAGTGTGTAACAGAATAATCTAAGCTCTCTAAGTGGTCCGTCTGCATCGACCAAGAACAGGTCAAAGTCCTCCACCTGGAGTCAGTGGACGGACACAGGAAACCCAGGAGGACATTCACATCCAACACCAAACCAGTTTATTACATGTTGGCTCATGAAGCTGCAGGCTGCTCTTCACTGTACCTCATCCAGGTCCAGTAACTCTACATCTACCTTTAATGTAGTCAATCAATAGGACAGGTCAGCTGCCATTCCCACTCTCTCTGCTCCGTACTGTCAAACCAGACTAACCTTAACCAGGCTAACCCTAACCAGGCTAACCCTAACCAGGCTAACCCTAACCAGGCTAATCCTAACCAGGCTAACTCTAACCAGACTAACTCTAACCAGGCTAATCCTAACCAGGCTAACCCTAACCAGGCTAACCCTAACCAGGCTAACTCTAACCAGACTAACTCTAACCAGACTAATCCTAACCAGGCTAACCCTAACCAGGCTAATCCTAACCAGGCTAACCCTAACCAGGCTAACTCTAACCAGACTAACTCTAACCAGGCTAACCCTAACCAGGCTAATCCTAACCAGGCTAACCCTAACCAGGCTAATCCTAACCAGGCTAACCCTAACCAGACTAACTCTAACCAGACTAACTCTAACCAGGCTAACCCTAACCAGGCTAATCCTAACCAGGCTAACCCTAACCAGGCTAATCCTAACCAGGCTAACTCTAACCAGACTAACTCTAACCAGGCTAACCCTAACCAGACCAACCCTAACCAGACTAATCCTAACCAGGCTAATCCTAACCAGGCTAACCCTAACCAGACTAACTCTAACCAGACTAACTCTAACCAGGCTAACCCTAACCAGACCAACCCTAACCAGACTAATCCTAACCAAGCTAATCCTAACCAGGCTAATCCTAACCAGGCTAACCCTAACCAGACTAATCCTAACCAGACTAACCCTAACCAGACTAACCCTAACCCTAACCTTAACCTTAACCTTAACCCTAACCAGGCTAACCTTAACCAGACTAACCTTAACCAGACCAACCTTAACCAGGCTAACCCTAACCCTAACCTTAACCTTAACCTTAACCCTAACCAGGCTAACCCTAACCAGGCTAACCTTAACCAGACTAACCTTAACCAGACCAACCTTAACCAGGCTAACCCTAACCAGGCTAATCCTAACCAGGCTAACCCTAACCAGACTAACCTTAACCAGACCAACCTTAACCAGGCTAACCCTAACCCTAACCTTAACCTTAACCTTAACCCTAACCAGGCTAACCCTAACCCCAGCTGCTGGATTCTCTCCTCAATTCTACCTAGAACCCAACATAAAGGGTTCTACCTAGAACCATATGTATAAGGTGACACTCAGAACCCTCTCTAGAGGTTCTATCCAGAACCTTTCCACCTTGTCAGGGTGCTAACAAGAACCCTTTGATATTCCAAAGGTTTCATCAGGAACCTAAAGGACCGTTCACACAGGACACGGTTCGCTCTGCAGTCACCTAACAGAGCGCTCACGGAGCCGTGCACAGAGCCGTGCACAGCGCCACGCTTTGCTCAGCGCAGCTAAACGCCGTCGTCAGAGGACAGAATGTGTTCCAGAGAACACATTAACCCTAACCCAGAGAACAGTGCTGCCGTCGCCGGGTTCTCTCTGAAGCCTCAGAGGGCTGATGTGGGCTGATGTGGGCTGATGTGGGGCAGTGCAACTCACGACAATCATGGTTCACAATCACAGTTCTGAAGGGCTGGGTTCTGTGTTCTGTGTTCTGGGTTCTGGGTTCTGCATTCTGGACGTTCCTTTTTAACACCCATGCTTTCAACAATCTTTGAAGAACTGTTTCCTCCACAAAGGTTCTTAATGGAACCCTTTGTCTGACAAAGAACCCTTTAAAAACCTTTTCTTCAAAAAGGGTTCTTTGGATGAAAATGGTCCTTAACACTTCAAATATCCCCACTGTGGGATAATAAAGGAATATCTTATCTTATCTTATCTTATCTTATCTTAATGGAACTATCAGTCTGACAAAGAACCCTCGAAAAACCCTTTCTTCAAAACAGGGTTCTTCAGAAGCAAATGGTAGTTGGTAGAGGTCGAACCTCAGAGCCCTTCAGGAAGAAGAATGTTGCATCCCTTTTATAACGGCTATGCAACCCTGAACGCTACTACAACAATAATAATAATAATAATGAATGAGATTTCTATAGACAGAGGATAGTAAAACATAGCTTTACAGTATGTAGTGCTGCTGTTCAGTATCGTCCAACACAACCAAGCTTTAATCCTGATTAACAGTCATTAGCACCATTTGTCCTTTAAACCAGCAGAAACAGTCGTCAGAGCCAACTGAACCAAAATGTGTGATTGTGCTGATCTGATGTATCGTCTGCTGTCTGTCTGTGTGTGTCGGTCTGCGCTCAGTAAGCCAGCTCCGTTCACTGAAGAGATCCGGTTGAAAGCTCCACAGCGTTAGTAAGAGGCCTTGAGTTTAGATTATTGTGTTGCACATGAAGACAACCCGCTCTCTGCTGGACTATACCAGAGAATACAGTAAAGAGCTCCGATTATAGAGACATGTAATGAGACGTAGACTATACTATGATCATCCAGAGGCGGCTCCAGATGTTGCCCTGATGTTGAGAGCCTCCTGCAGGTATAATAAGCTAGTGTGTGAGGAGTTGAAGTGTGTGGAGTCGTCGTATCATGAACCTCTGAGGATGACGTCTGGTTGCTTGATGTGGTTTTGTTGACTGTGAATGAAGACAGATAGTAATGAAGTGACCGGTGCAATGACGGACTGGCACCAAGACAATAAAGTATATGTTTTATTAAACGGTGTTTGGAGTTATTAATATTAATATTACTAATGTCTGTGTTTTAAGCAGAAAAACACACGTAGCAGGTTTTCTTACATTTCCCAGAATGCCTTTTGGCATGTTTGATTCAGCTGAATGATTCTTTCTCTCTCCTGAAGGAGGATGGATGAACTGGTCCATCCTTGACAACCTACGGTTACCTGTAAGACCTTCCACTGTTTACACCCTACAGTTACCTGTAAGACCTTCCACTGTTTAGACCCTACAGTTACCTGTAAGACCTTCCACTGTTTACAACCTACGGTTACCTGTAAGACCTTCCACTGTTTACAACCTACGGTTACCTGTAAGACCTTCCACTGTTTACACCCTACAGTTACCTGTAAGACCTTCCACTGTTTAGACCCTACAGTTACCTGTAAGACCTTCCACTGTTTACAACCTACGGTTACCTGTAAGACCTTCCACTGTTTACAACCTACAGTTACCTGTAAGACCTTCCACTGTTTACAACCTACAGTTACCTGTAAGACCTTCCACTGTTTACACCCTACGGTTACCTGTAAGACCTTCCACTGTTTACACCCTACAGTTACCTGTAAGACCTTCCACTGTTTACACCCTACGGTTACCTGTAAGACCTTCCACTGTTTACACCCTACAGTTACCTGTAAGACCTTCCACTGTTTACACCCTACAGTTACCTGTAAGACCTTCCACTGTTTACAACCTACAGTTACCTGTAAGACCTTCCACTGTTTACAACCTACAGTTACCTGTAAGACCTTCCACTGTTTAGACCCTACAGTTACCTGTAAGACCTTCCACTGTTTACACCCTACAGTTACCTGTAAGACCTTCCACTGTTTACAACCTACAGTTACCTGTAAGACCTTCCACTGTTTACAACCTACAGTTACCTGTAAGACCTTCCACTGTTTACAACCTACAGTTACCTGTAAGACCTTCCACTGTTTAGACCCTACAGTTACCTGTAAGACCTTCCACTGTTTACAACCTACGGTTACCTGTAAGACCTTCCACTGTTTACAACCTACAGTTACCTGTAAGACCTTCCACTGTTTACACCCTACAGTTACCTGTAAGACCTTCCACTGTTTACAACCTACAGTTACCTGTAAGACCTTCCACTGTTTAGACCCTACAGTTACCTGTAAGACCTTCCACTGTTTAGACCCTACAGTTACCTGTAAGACCTTCCACTGTTTAGACCCTACAGTTACCTGTAAGACCTTCCACAGAGATGTTAACATGTTTAGTTCCAGAATAATGACTCCAGTCTTATACATGCAGGTGGAGAGGGCTGCATGAGAACAGTAAAGGTAAAACAGACTATAAAGAACACAGAGTGCTAAAGGAAGAGGTAGAAGAGAGGAGGTAGATTTGATCACACAGCTTTAAATAAGACATTATTTATATTCTATATTTCAGTATGCATGCACTGTGATATGGTAGATACGGTATGGTAATACAGAACATGTAATTATATACCGTGTCAGATATGATGAAGAAAGGGAGAGCGGCTGGATGTGAATGGGATTTGGAAGGTATAATTATGATGTATGTATTATCATAAAACACAGAACACATGGAGATATGGTGAAACCAAGAGAGGGGCAAATCATTTATTAATAAACACAGGATTGTTTAGTAGAATATCGTTTTTTAATTAAAGGGACTGTTTGTAACTTTTTACACGTATGAATCTACCGGGTCGGTTTCCCATGTATGCTTGCATAGGCGCGCTCGCGTGTGGCCGGAGTCTCTGCTCCTCTGCTCCTCTGCCTGCCTTCACTCACACACCATGCTCCTTCTCTCTCTCTCGCTCCACCTCTCACGTGCATGCTGCTCACTCCACACTGCAGAAGAGTTAGTTTAGCTCTGAGAATATCTAGTGAATGTTCAGTGGACGTTTGTGCAGAAATAACTGCTGCAGCTCCTCCAGACCAACAGAGGTTTCCCGTGTCTTGTGAAGTGACGGGGCTCCGCAGAGAGAAGCGTTATCGTCTCCGACCAAAACTCCGGCGTCTCCCCCGTTCCCTCCAGCCGTGGTCGGGAGGCTGAGGCGGGAAAAGCCAACACTAGGATCAGCATTGATTCATGGAGAGACCTTGGTCTGGTCAGCTAACATTACTGCCAAGCAGCTGAAATATAGAGTGATATTGTGCTTTTAGCTGACGTGTGTCTCCTCACTGTGTTGAGCGATGCTCCTTCATGTCTATGTAGAGCGAGCACAAGCGCCAGCAACAGGACGCTGACTTTAGTTGACTTAACGGACACAGGTGAAGCTGTTAACGAGACATTTAGGATTCTTACATAGAGTCCCTTTGAATGAATGAATTCATGTATTTATTAATGACTGAATTAATTAATTTGTTTGTTTGTTAATTTATTTGTTAATGTTACAGACTAAGGTAAACTAGATCAGTTCTATATACTCCAGTACAGCAGGAGGAGGTCTGCAGCTACAAGCTGCTAATGCAGTCTGCAACAACACACACGCAGCAGCAGCAGCAGCAGCAGCTTCAGCTTCAGCAGCAGCAGCTTCAGCAGCAGCAGCAGCAGCAGCTTCAGCTTCAGCAGCAGCAGCAGAGCAGCAGCAGCAGCAGCAGCAGCTTCAGCAGCAGCAGCAGCTTCAGCTTCAGCAGCAGCAGCTTCAGCTTCAGCTTCAGCAGCAGCAGCAGCAGCTTCAGCTTCAGCAGCAGCAGCTTCAGCAGCAGCAGCAGCAGCAGCTTCAGCTTCAGCAGCAGCAGCTTCAGCAGCAGCAGCAGCAGCAGCTTCAGCTTCAGCAGCAGCAGCAGAGCAGCAGCAGCAGCAGCAGCAGCTTCAGCAGCAGCAGCAGCTTCAGCTTCAGCAGCAGCAGCTTCAGCTTCAGCTTCAGCAGCAGCAGCAGCAGCAGCTTCAGCTTCAGCTTCAGCAGCAGCAGCAGCTTCAGCAGCAGCAGAGCAGCAGCAGCAGCAGCTTCAGCTTCAGCAGCAGCAGCTTCAGCAGCAGCAGAGCAGCAGCAGCAGCAGCAGCTTCAGCAGCAGCAGCAGCAGCAGCTTATTAGTGTGTCTGGCCCTTTAAGGATCGTGCAACTTCCGGTATGATGTGTAACTTCCGTCTCTCAGTTGAAACGTCACATGCGGAAGTGCCAACATGGAGGACGAAGCTTCCACTGATTCCCTCCTGAGAGAAGGTAAACAATACACTACACTACCTCTACACTACACTACATCTACACTACACTACCTCTACACTACACTACCTCTACACTACAGCTACACTACCTCTACACTACACTACCTCTACACTACACTACCTCTACACTACAGCTACACTACCTCTACACTACACTACACTACCTCTACACTACACTACACTACACTACCTCTACACTACCTCTACACTACACTACCTCTACACTACCTCTACACTACAATACACTACACTACCTCTACACTACCTCTACACTACACTACACTACACTACACTACACTACACTACAATACACTACACTACCTCTACACTACCTCTACACTACACTACACTACACTACCTCTACACTACACTACACTACAATACACTACACTACCTCTACACTACCTCTACACTACAATACACTACACTACCTCTACACTACACTACACTACACTACACTACACTACACTACACTACACTACACTACCTCTACACTACACTACACTACAATACACTACACTACCTCTACACTACACTACACTACACTACACTACACTACCTCTACACTACACTACACTACACTACACTACACTACACTACACTACCTCTACACTACACTACACTACACTACCTCTACACTACACTACACTACACTACCTCTACACTACCTCTACACTACAATACACTACACTACCTCTACACTACACTACACTACACTACACTACACTACACTACACTACACTACACTACCTCTACACTACACTACACTACACTACACTACACTACACTACACTACACTACACTACCTCTACACTACACTACACTACCTCTACACTACACTACACTACCTCTACACTACACTACACTACACTACACTACACTACCTCTACACTACCTCTACACTACACTACACTACCTCTACACTACACTACACTACCTCTACACTACACTACCTCTACACTACACTACACTACACTACACTACCTCTACACTACACTACACTACACTACACTACACTACCTCTACACTACACTACACTACCTCTACACTACACTACACTACACTACACTACACTACCTCTACACTACACTACACTACACTACACTACCTCTACACTACACTACACTACCTCTACACTACACTACACTACACTACCTCTACACTACACTACACTACACTACACTACACTACACTACACTACACTACACTACACTACCTCTACACTACCTCTACACTACACTACACTACACTACCTCTACACTACACTACACTACCTCTACACTACACTACCTCTACACTACACTACACTACACTACCTCTACACTACACTACACTACACTACACTACACTACCTCTACACTACACTACACTACACTACACTACACTACACTACACTACACTACACTACACTACCTCTACACTACCTCTACACTACACTACACTACACTACACTACCACTACACTACACTACACTAACACTACACTAACACTACACTACCACTACACTACACTACACTAACACTACACTAACACTACACTAACACTACACTAACACTACACTAACACTACACTAACACTACACTACTACTACACTAACACTACACTACCACTACACTACCACTACACTAACACTACACTAACACTACACTAACACTACACTAACACTACACTACACTAACACTACACTACCACTACACTACCACTACACTACACTACACTACACTACCACTACACTACACTACACTACCATTACACTACACTACACTACACTACACTACACTACACTACCTCTACACTACCTCTACACTACACTACACTACACTACACTACCTCTACACTACACTACACTACACTACCTCTACACTACACTACCTCTACACTACACTACACTACACTACCTCTACACTACACTACCTCTACACTACACTACACTACACTACCTCTACACTACACTACACTACACTACACTACACTACACTACACTACACTACCTCTACACTACCTCTACACTACACTACACTACCTCTACACTACACTACACTACCTCTACACTACACTACCTCTACACTACACTACACTACCTCTACACTACACTACCTCTACACTACACTACACTACCTCTACACTACACTACACTACACTACACTACACTACCTCTACATTACAGCTACACTACCTCTACACTACAATACACTACACTACCTCTACACTACCTCTACACTACACTACACTACACTACACTACCTCTACACTACACTACACTACACTACACTACACTACACTACACTACACTACACTACCTCTACACTACACTACACTACACTACACTACACTACACTACACTACACTACCTCTACACTACCTCTACACTACACTACACTACCTCTACACTACCTCTACACTACCTCTACACTACACTACACTACCTCTACACTACCTCTACACTACACTACACTACCTCTACACTACCTCTACACTACCTCTACACTACACTACACTACCTCTACACTACCTCTACACTACCTCTACACTACACTACACTACCTCTACACTACCTCTACACTACACTACACTACACTACACTACACTACACTACACTACACTACACTACCTCTACACTACACTACACTACACTACACTACACTACACTACACTACACTACACTACACTACACTACCTCTACACTACCTCTACACTACACTACACTACCTCTACACTACACTACACTACCTCTACACTACACTACCTCTACACTACACTACACTACCTCTACACTACACTACACTACACTACACTACACTACCTCTACACTACACTACACTACACTACACTACACTACACTACCTCTACACTACACTACACTACCTCTACACTACACTACACTACACTACACTACACTACCTCTACACTACACTACACTACACTACACTACCTCTACACTACACTACACTACCTCTACACTACACTACACTACACTACCTCTACACTACACTACACTACACTACACTACACTACACTACCTCTACACTACACTACACTACACTACACTACACTACCTCTACACTACACTACACTACACTACACTACACTACACTACCTCTACACTACACTACACTACCTCTACACTACCTCTACACTACACTACACTACCTCTACACTACACTACACTACCTCTACACTACACTACACTACCTCTACACTACACTACCTCTACACTACACTACACTACCTCTACACTACACTACACTACACTACACTACACTACCTCTACACTACACTACACTACACTACACTACACTACCTCTACACTACACTACACTACCTCTACACTACACTACACTACACTACACTACCTCTACATTACAGCTACACTACCTCTACATTACCTCTACACTACACTACACTACACTACACTACACTACCTCTACACTACACTACACTACACTACACTACCTCTACATTACAGCTACACTACCTCTACATTACAGCTACACTACCTCTACATTACCTCTACACTACATCTACACTACATCTACATTACAGCTTCAATACCTCTACACTACCTCTACATTCCCTCCTGAGAGAAGGTAAACAGCTGCATGACCTCTTTAAGGTTAGGGTTAGAAGGTAAACAGCTCCATGTTGGTGCTGTGGGTCTTTAATGTGTTCATCAGCAGCTGTAGTTAGAAACACATTCCTCCAGCAGCTACTGAACATTACTGTGAAACCACTGCTCCAGCTAATGAAGCTAGCCAGTACCCTGACCAGGTACCGGTACCCTGACCAGGTACTGGTACCATGGCACCATGGTACCAGTACCCTGACCAGGTACTGGTACCATGGCACCATGGTACCAGTACCCTGACCAGGTACTGGTACCATGGAACCATGGTACCAGTAACCTGACCAGGTACTGGTACCATGGTACCAGACCATGGTCTGGTACTATGGTCTGGTACTATGGTCTTATGGTACCAGTTACTGGTACCATGGTACCATGGTACCAGTAACTGGTACCATGGTCTGGTACTATGGTACCATGGTACCATGGACTAGTACACATGTTCTTCTTCATACTGACGTGGTGGTTTGAGCCAGTGGAACCTGGTTGATTCTGCTGTTGATATCTCTGGTAACAGTTTATATATATATATATATTAAATTACACTGCTGACAGAAACTAAGAAACTAACTCCGTGGAGCTGCAGTAGAGAGCTGCAGTAGAGAGCTGCAGTAGAGAGCTGCAGTAGAGCTACAGTAGAGAGCTGCAGTAGAGAGCTGCAGTAGAGAGCTGCAGTAAAGAGTGCAGTAGAGAGCTGCAGTAGAGAGCTGCAATAGAGAGCTGCAGTAGAGAGCTACAGTAGAGAGCTGCAGTAGAGAGCTACAGTAGAGAGCTGCAGTAGAGAGCTGCAGTAGAGAGCTGCAGTAGAGCTACAGTAGAGAGCTGCAGTAGAGAGCTACAGTAGAGAGCTGCAGTAGAGAGCTACAGTAGAGAGCTACAGTAGAGAGCTGCAGTAAAGAGTGCAGTAGAGAGCTGCAGTAGAGAGCTGCAATAGAGAGCTGCAGTAGAGAGCTGCTGTAAAGAGTGCAGTAGAGCGCTGCAGTAGAGAGCTACAGTAGAGAGCTGCAATAGAGAGCTGCAGTAGAGAGCTGCAGTAAAGAGTGCAGTAGAGAGCTGCAGCAGAGAGCTGTAGTAAAGAGTGCAGTAGAGAGCTGCAGTAGAGAGCTGTAGTAAAGAGTGCAGTAGAGAGCTGCAGCAGAGAGCTGCAGTAAAGAGTGCAGTAGAGAGCTGCAGTAGAGAGCTGTAGTAAAGAATGCAGTAGAGAGCTACAGTAGAGAGCTGCAGTAGAGAGCTGTAGTAAAGAGTACAGTAGAGAGCTGCAGTAGAGAGCTGTAGTAAAGAGTGCAGTAGAGAGCTACAGTAGAGAGCTGCAGTAGAGAGCTGCAGCAGAGAGCTGCAGTAAAGAGTGCAGTAGAGAGCTGCAGTAGAGAGCTACAGTAGAGAGCTGCAGTAAAGAGTGCAGTAGAGAGCTACAGTAGAGAGCTGCAGTAGAGAGCTGCAGTAAAGAGTGCAGTAGAGAGCTGCAGCAAAGAGCTGCAGCAGAGAGCTGCAGTAGAGAGCTGCAGTAGAGAACTACAGTAGTGAGCTGCAGTAGTGAGCTGCAGTAGAGAGCTGCAATAAAGAGTGCAGTAGAGAGCTACAGTAGAGAGCTGCAGTAAAGAGTGCAGTAGAGAGCTGCAGTAGAGAGCTGCAGTAAAGAGTGCAGTAGAGAGCTGCAGTAGAGAGTGCAGTAGAGAGCTGCAGCAGAGAGCTACAGTAGAGAGCTGCAGTAAAGAGCTGCAGTAGAGAGCTGCTGAGAGACTGCAGCCTGCTGGCAGCTCTACACTTCTCTGGTAACGTTAGTCTGGTGACAGGTCAGGTCTAACTCTGAGTGGTTATATTATGGGATGTGCTGCTGTGTTAGCTGTTGTCATGGTGAATGTTCTGAGTGGGTATATTATGGGATGTGCTGCTGTGTTAGCTGTTGTCATGGTGATTGTGGTGAGTGGTTATATTATGGGATGTGCTGCTGTGTTAGCTGTTGTCATGGTGATTGTGGTGAGTGGTTATATTATGGGATGTGCTGCTGTGTTAGCTGTTGTCATGGTGATTGTGGTGAGTGGTTATATTATGGGATGTGCTGCTGTGTTTCCAGGTTGCTACGCTGACTTCCTGGCCGAGGACTTTGACGTGAAGACGTACACAGCTCAGGCTATTCACCATGCTGTCATCGCTGAGCAGCTGGGCAAGCTGGCACAGGGCATCAGTCAGCTGGACAAGGAGCTGCACAGCCAGGTACCATGGCAACGCTACACTACGCTACACTACACTACACTATACTATACTACACTTTACTACACTACACTATAGTATACTATACTACACTATACTATACTACACTATACTACACTACACTATAGTACACTATACTACACTATACTACACTACACTATAGTATACTATACTACACTATACTATACTACACTACACTACACTATAGTACACTATACTACACTACACTATACTACACTACACTATAGTATACTATACTACACTATACTATACTACACTATAGTATACTATACTACACTATACTATACTACACTACACTACACTATAGTACACTATACTACACTACACTATACTACACTACACTATAGTACACTATACTATACTACACTATACTACACTACACTATAGTATACTATACTACACTATACTATACTACACTACACTACACTATAGTACACTATACTACACTACACTATACTACACTACACTATAGTACACTATACTATACTACACTATAGTATACTACACTATACTATACTATACTACACTATACTGCACACAGGGCATCAGTCAGCTGGACAAGGAGCTGCACAGCCAGGTACCATGGCAACGCCACACACAATGACCACTCTCTTCATCACCAACAACACTGTAGCCCAGATGTTTAGCCCAGATGTTTAGCCCACATGTTCAGCCCAGATGTTTAGCCCACATGTTCAGCCCAGATGTTTAGCACTAACCCACTCAGTGTTAGTATGATTTGTCCTATTGAATGTAGTTAATACTTTAATTACTGCCTGAAGTGTGTTGTGTGTTTTTAGATTGATGTCTGTCTGTAGGACAGGAAGCTGCTTAAAGCCGCGTCCCTCAGTGGGAACCTCATCCATTCATGTTCTACTGCTTCCTTCCAGGTTGTGGCCAGACATGAGGACTTGCTGTCTCAGGCCACTGGGATCGAGTCCCTGGAAGGTAAAGAGACACCATTATAACGTTCACCCTGGGCTTCAGAACGCTCCTGACTGACGTTGGTTCAGTTCATTTCAGTACCTGAACGTCCCTCTGTAGAGACAGAGTCTGGTTTGTCCGTTCTGGGCTACTGTAGAAACATGGAGGACTCATGGAGAGAGGACCTGCTCTCTATAAAGATATAAACGACTCATTCTAATCTAACAGAAACACAACCATTCTTATTATCAGCTGATTATACACTGGATGTTTAATAATGACCTGTCTGTTCAGTGATTGCAGTTCTTGTGTTTGACCAGCAGAGAGGGCTAGCATGTTTCAGATGTTCTGCTGAGACAGGAGCTGGGTCAGATCTTACTGATGGAACATGTTGTTGTTGTTGTTTTCAGGAGTTCTTCAGATGATGCATACGAGGATCAGCGCTCTGCAGGCAGCTGTTGACAGGTACATCTGTCCTCCTCTGGCTGCATGTGATGTCATCATTTACCCAGATAGGACGGACTTCATCCACCTGTTAATAACCCCCGTCTCTACTCTGACATCACACACCTGTTAATAACCACCGTCTCTACTCTGACTTCATCCACCTGTTAATAACCACCGTCTCTACTCTGACATCACACACCTGTTAATAACCACCGTCTCTACTCTGACTTCACACACCTGTTAATAACCACCGTCTCTACTCTGACTTCACACACCTGTTAATAACCACCGTCTCTACTCTGACTTCACACACCTGTTAATAACCACCGTCTCTACTCTGACTTCACACACCTGTTAATAACACCGTCTCTACTCTGACTTCATCCACCTGTTAATAACCACCGTCTCTACTCTGACTTCATCCACCTGTTAATAACCCCCGTCTCTACTCTGACATCACACACCTGTTAATAACCACCGTCTCTACTCTGACTTCATCCACCTGTTAATAACCCCCGTCTCTACTCTGACATCACACACCTGTTAATAACCACCGTCTCTACTCTGACATCACACACCTGTTAATAACCACCGTCTCTACTCTGACATCACACACCTGTTAATAACCACCGTCTCTACTCTGACTTCACACACCTGTTAATAACCACCGTCTCTACTCTGACTTCACACACCTGTTAATAACACCGTCTCTACTCTGACTTCATCCACCTGTTAATAACCACCGTCTCTACTCTGACTTCATCCACCTGTTAATAACCCCCGTCTCTACTCTGACTTCATCCACCTGTTAATAACTACCGTCTCTACTCTGACTTCATCCACCTGTTAATAACCACCGTCTCTACTCTGACTTCATCCACCTGTTAATAACCACCATCTCTACTCTGACTTCATCCACCTGTTAATAACCCCCGTCTCTACTCTGACTTCATCCACCTGTTAATAACTACCATCTCTACTCTGACTTCATCCACCTGTTAATAACCACCGTCTCTACTCTGACTTCATCCACCTGTTAATAACCCCCGTCTCTACTCTGACTTCATCCACCTGTTAATAACCCCCGTCTCTACTCTGACTTCATCCACCTGTTAATAACTACCATCTCTACTCTGACATCACACACCTGTTAATAACTACCGTCTCTACTCTGACATCACACACCTGTTAATAACTACCGTCTCTACTCTGACATCACACACCTGTTAATAACTACCGTCTCTACTCTGACTTCACACACCTGTTAATAACTACCATCTCTACTCTGACTTCATCCACCTGTTAATAACTACCATCTCTACTCTGACTTCATCCACCTGTTAATAACTACCATCTCTACTCTGACTTCATCCACCTGTTAATAACCACCGTCTCTACTCTGACTTCATCCACCTGTTAATAACCACCGTCTCTACTCTGACTTCATCCACCTGTTAATAACCCCCGTCTCTACTCTGACATCACACACCTGTTAATAACTACCGTCTCTACTCTGACTTCATCCACCTGTTAATAACCCCCGTCTCTACTCTGACTTCACACACTTGTTAATAACACCGTCTCTACTCTGACTTCATCCACCTGTTAATAACCCCCGTCTCTACTCTGACTTCACACACCTGTTAATAACACCGTCTCTACTCTGACTTCACACACCTGTTAATAACCCCCGTCTCTACTCTGACTTCACACACCTGTTAATAACCCCCGTCTCTACTCTGACTTCACACACCTGTTAATAACCCCCGTCTCTACTCTGACTTCACACACCTGTTAATAACCCCCGTCTCTACTCTGACTTCACACACCTGTTAATAACCCCCGTCTCTACTCTGACATCACACACCTGTTAATAACTACCGTCTCTACTCTGACTTCATCCACCTGTTAATAACCACCGTCTCTACTCTGACTTCATCCACCTGTTAATAACCACCGTCTCTACTCTGACATCACACACCTGTTAATAACACCGTCTCTACTCTGACATCACACACCTGTTAATAACCACCGTCTCTACTCTGACATCACACACCTGTTAATAACCACCGTCTCTACTCTGAGCTGGGCCTTAGAATCACATGATCTTTATTTGATCAGAGTCCATAAAGCTCCTGAAACCTTGGTTTCAATATCATCACATATTTATGACTTCACATGAGCAACAATACAACTAGTAAGTTTGAATTCATTATTTTATATTACCAGAGAAACAAAAGCTCTCAACACATTTAGATTCAAAGTTAAGGTGCATGACGACTCAGCCCTGCCTAGTTACTGAACGGGACGGCTACGGCTCAGGAGGTAGAGCGGGTCGTCCACTCATCAGAAAGTCGATGGTTAAAGGTCTATATGATGATGATGATGTTATATAATGAAGTCATGTACTCTTCATCTCTTCAGGATAAGGACCAAGATCGTCGACCCGTACAACAAGATCGTGGCCAGGATCACCCAGCTGGCCCGACTGCAGGTAACTCTCCACCACACCTTCCATGATGAAGATGATGATGGTGATGGTGATGATGATGATGATGATGATGATGATGATGATGATGATGGTGATGATGATGATGGTGATGATGATGATGATGGTGATGATGATGATGGTGATGATGGTGATGATGATGATGTTGATGATGGGTTATATTAACAGAAGAAACCGTTCTACTGAAGAACATGATTTTACGTTTGATTCCAAGTGTTTCTAAACCCACGGAGGAATCACCAGTGAGTAGGAGAGAGGTTCAGCGTTCGCTCATGTGTAGGCAAGAGAGATTTGTTGTGTGCCTCCGAGCTTCTGAGCGTGCACGACCAAGCAACACGTGCACGTGCAGCTCGGTATGAGCGCCGGGCTGCACGTCTCCTGTTGGTGCAGCTGAGGGAAATCATGACTGAATATTGATGAAACAGTGGCTGTAGAAAGGTCAGAGTGATCGGGAGGTCTCTCTCCAGGGCTGATGGCTGATGGCTGATGGCCGATGGCCGGTGGCCGATGGCTCTGTGTGTCTCTTGCCTTCAGTAGGAGACTCAAACATCAGGTGATCAGTCTCTGGGGAGTCCGAGGCCTCTCTGTCTGCCTCAGATAATCAACATGGACACGTGTGGAGATATGGTTGACATGGTTCTGTTCCCTCTCTGAGCGTCCGCTGCATCACGCAGTTAAAGCTCAAGTAGGCCAGATTGGATCAGTGTCCTCCGGTGTCCTCCGGTGTCCTCCGGTGCTCCTAACGGCCTCTTTAAGACTTAGTGTTGTGTTCCATCTCCCTCCTCCTGAGTGACCTCCTGAGTGACCTCCTGAGTGACCTCCTGAGTGACCCCCTGAGAGACCTCCTGAGTGACCCCCTGAGTGACCTCCTGAGTGACCTCCTGAGTGACCTCCTGAGTGACCCCCTGAGTGACCTCCTGAGTGACCTCCTGAGTGACCTCCTGTGGAAGCTGCTTCATGAGAGATCCTTCTCTACGTTCCTCTCTCTTAGTTCAGTGTGATGATTTCCTCCCAGCTCATACTGACTGTACTCGTACATACTGTAGTTAAAGAGCAGGAATAGCTCCATGGTTACTGATGAGTTGGCATAGCAACCATAAAGTGTAAGATTGAGCTTCGCCTGGCTTTGAAAGCAGCGCTGCTGACCAAGATGTGCAATTATATAAGAACAGTTGGTGTTATTCAACAGATGGATAGGACTTTACATTCTACTTTATTATTACAACTTCCCTCAGACTGTTAACCCCTTCATCAGACTGTTAACCCCTTCAGCAGGCTGTTTAACCCCTTCATCAGACTGTTTAACCCCTTCATCAGACTGTTAACCCCTTCAGCAGGCTGTTTAACCCTTCATCAGACTGTTTAACCCCTTCATCAGACTGTTAACCCCTTCAGCAGGCTGTTTAACCCTTCATCAGACTGTTTAACCCCTTCATCAGACTGTTAACCCCTTCATCAGACTGTTAACCCCTTCATCAGACTGTTAACCCCTTCAGCAGGCTGTTAACCCCTTCAGCAGGCTGTTTAACCCTTCATCAGACTGTTAACCCCTTCATTAGACTGTTTAACCCCTTCATCAGACTGTTAACCCCTTCATCAGACTGTTAACCCCTTCATCAGACTGTTAACCCCTTCAGCAGGCTGTTTAACCCTTCATCAGACTGTTAACCCCTTCATTAGACTGTTTAACCCCTTCATCAGACTGTTAACCCCTTCATCAGACTGTTTAACCCCTTCATCAGACTGTTTAACTCCTTCATCAGACTGTTTAACCCCTTCAGCAGACTGTTTAAACTCTTCATCAGGTTGTTAGACCTGTACTATCATTCAGGTGTTGTGGATCAGAAGCCAGGATTTCTATATTGTATTTGAGTTTTATTTATTTTATTTTGCTCTTAAAAAGATTTAAAGAGTTAGTGGACAGTCTGTTGGGAGAAAGAGGATCTTTGAGTTAGTTATAATAATACATAGATTGTTTCTTGTATATATGGAACATATTTGGAAAACATTAAACTGTTTTATTAACTGATGAAGTTAAAGGAGCTGATGTGGAGCAGAGACGTGAACTGGTTGTGATTCCCTGAAGTGTTTTTGGAGGAGTCAGAGAGGAGACCTGAACTGAGTGAGTGAACTGAGTGAGTGAAGTGCTGCTCCCAGATCAGCCTCAGGTCTATCTCATGATGATGTCTTTATAATCTCACCCTCTCACCATCGTGCCTCTCGTCCTCTCGCCCTCTCACCTCTCGTCCTCTCGTCCTCTCATCCTCTCACCTCTCGTCCTCTCGTCCTGCTCCAGGTGGCCTGTGACCTGCTGCGGAGGATCATTCGCATCCTGTACCTGAGCAAGAGGCTCCAGGGTCAGCTCCAGGGAGGCAGCCGGGAGATCACCAAGGCTGCTCAGAGCCTCAACGAACTCGGTAAGGACGTAGACATGTTATTGATTATCTATATTCCTATATTTGTCCTAACACTGTCGTAGTATACTGTATTCCAAATCACTGACAGCTTTCCGTTATACGTTTAAGCTGACATTGGGAATGAGTGAGGTCTTGTTTTTAGTAGAGGTGGACACAAGGCCAGATGTTTAGCAGTAGAACCTGTATGTGGAGCGGTGGTAGGCTTCACTAGTGGTAGGCTTCACTAGTGGTAGGCTTCACTAGTGGTAGGCTTCACTAGAGCCTCTAGTGTGGCTGTTTGTGCTCTGTAGGACCACAGGAAGAGGAGATTATACAGCAGCTCCAGTGATGACGGGGCCGTTGACCTTTCAGTCAGAGCAGCTGTAGTGTGCACGCCACGCTGCTGTGGGTCGGCTCCACAGATTAAACACTATCAGGAACTTCAGCAAGACCTGAAACTAAACATAGAAAAGGATCAGTCCAACAGTTCAGAACAGGTTTGTGTTTAACTCTGTCAGACTCAGACGTGCTTTTATATGAGTTTACCTTCAGAATGTAGAACTCAACTCCACTGAGTTTAACCGTCAACGTGTTCAAACAACTCTGCAGCCAAAGCAGCTTTTAGCTTCAGGAAGCTATCAGTTCTAGCAGTGAACTGGTCCTCTACCAGTGAACTGGTCCTCTACCAGTGAACTGGTCCTCTACCAGTGAACTGGTCCTCTACCAGTGAACTGGTCCTCTAGCAGTGAACTGGTCCTCTAGCAGTGAACTGGTCCTCTAGCAGTGAACTGGTCCTCTATCAGTGAACTGGTCCTCTACCAGTGAACTGGTCCTCTATCAGTGAACTGGTCCTCTACCAGTGAACTGGTCCTCTACCAGTGAACTGGTCCTCTATCAGTGAACTGGTCCTCTAGCAGTGAACTGGTCCTCTATCAGTGAACTGGTCCTCTACCAGTGAACTGGTCCTCTATCAGTGAACTGGTCCTCTACCAGTGAACTGGTCCTCTAGCAGTGAACTGGTCCTCTATCAGTGAACTGGTCCTCTAGCAGTGAACTGGTCCTCTAGCAGTGAACTGGTCCTCTACCAGTGAACTGGTCCTCTACCAGTGAACTGGTCCTCTAGCAGTGAACTGGTCCTCTATCAGTGAACTGGTCCTCTACCAGTGAACTGGTCCTCTACCAGTGAACTGGTCCTCTAGCAGTGAACTGGTCCTCTACCAGTGAACTGGTCCTCTAGCAGTGAACTGGTCCTCTACCAGTGAACTGGTCCTCTAGCAGTGAACTGGTCCTCTATCAGTGAACTGGTCCTCTACCAGTGAACTGGTCCTCTATCAGTGAACTGGTCCTCTACCAGTGAACTGGTCCTCTACCAGTGAACTGGTCCTCTACCAGTGAACTGGTCCTCTATCAGTGAACTGGTCCTCTACCAGTGAACTGGTCCTCTACCAGTGAACTGGTCCTCTACCAGTGAACTGGTCCTCTACCAGTGAACTGGTCCTCTAGCAGTGAACTGGTCCTCTATCAGTGAACTGGTCCTCTACCAGTGAACTGGTCCTCTAGCAGTGAACTGGTCCTCTACCAGTGAACTGGTCCTCTACCAGTGAACTGGTCCTCTAGCAGTGAACTGGTCCTCTACCAGTGAACTGGTCCTCTAGCAGTGAACTGGTCCTCTAGCAGTCTACAGTTACAATGAAAGGGTTTAGAGTGTTTCATGTAGTGTTAGGGCTGCAGGCCCAGAAGTTTGTGCTTCTAAATTTCACCTTAAATCCCCGTTGTATTGAAACTAGGGATGCACCGATACCACTTTATATCAGACCGAGTACAAGTACTTACATTTGGATACTCTCCGATACGAGTACCGATACGAGTCCCGATACGAGTCCCGATACGAGTCCCGATACGAGTACCGATATGAGTCCTTCTCTGAGCCTACAGACCCTCGTTAACAGCCAGCTGGAGGGTGTGAGCGACACACAGCAGGCTGGGGAGTCCTGCATACGAGGCGGTGCGCCGCCACCGGCTCTAGGTCGGCTTGGAAAGGCTCGGGGAGAAGCTGCTGGTGTCCTCCATATCAGTCCTCTGTTATGTCACCAACGGGCTTTGATGATGCTAGTTCATCATTTCCATCTCTTCTCTCCGTCTTCTGCACTTCATTGTATTGACATATCGTTCTTTCTTTTCGTTATTCGTCTGTTCTGTCCTCTCCTCTGGAATCAGTTGACATCCTTTAATGGAAGACTGTTTTGATATTTGAGGTGATTTAAAAGCCCTCCTGTGAAAGCGGATTAGAAACCGATAACATGAAGGTCTTTGCTCATCTTTTAATGCTCCAGTGTGAAGAGGGTTGCTGCTCACAGCTTTACCAGCTTACCATCATTAAGGTTTCACCGTGCACACCATTGCACACTAAATGTTCAGAACACAGTGGAGAGGCACTGGAGCACAGCGTGCACGGACCCATGTGTTAACGTTTTACTGCGAGGTCAGTGCATCACAGCTCATTAGATCACTTTAAACTAACTCATAAAGGAATGTAGTCACTTACCTAAAGCACTGAATGAGGAACAGTTCACCTCACAAGGAAAGAGCAGGCACTCTCTCACACACCAGCTACAGCTCTCAGGAGTTTAACTCACACTGAGGATGAATCATTACATAATGAAATAGAGGCAATCCACTTCCTCCAGCTCCAACAGACACCAGCAGCACATCACCTGCACTCATAGTGTGTTCCTCCAGCTCCAACAGACACCAGCAGCACATCACCTGCACTCATAGTGTGGAGTTAGCATGTTCTCCCTGTGTTGTTCAGAGGGGCTCAATTAGGTGAACTTGTGGGCCGAGACGGTGAGCTGGAGTCAGTGTGTGAACGTTGTGAATCAGTGTGTGAACGTTGTCTCAAGCATCCTGTTCAGAGGAGGTAATGAACCTGAGGTGTGTGATGAGCTCACAGCAGGGAACCATTTCAACCTCTCTTCTATCAGCTGTTCATCGTAGACTTTGGTTCATTCTCCTGATCAGAGTTGTAGTTGTCTAACGGTGGCTGGATGTGACCTTCAGCTGTCAGCAGACCAACAGGGAATGTCAACGCCACCAGTTATCTATCTGCTATACTACCAGCCTCAGTTATCTCCCATCATACACCCTCAGCTATCACAGTGTGGGTTCAGGAGGATGAAGTGTTTTCAGCACACACGCACACACACACACACACACACACACACACACACACACACACACACACACACACACACACACACACACACACACACACACACACACACACACACACAGAGCTTTTAAATGGGGTCAGTGTCCTCAGCAACCTCTTAAAGGTGATAGTGTCTCTGCTTCTGGTCTCTGCCAGTCGCTGGTTGTCCAACAATTCCAACAATTTCTGGAGTGGGCTTCGCTGCTCCGCTGCTCCGCCGCTCCGCCGCTCCGCCGCTCCGCCGCTTCGCCGCTTCGCTGCTTTGTGTTTAAAGGTCTCATATCAGCTCATTTTCAGGTTCATACTTGTATTTAGTGTTTCTACTAGAACATGTTTACATGCTGTAATGTTTAAAAAAAAACTTTATTTTCCTCATCCTGTCTGTCTGAATATACCTGTATTCACCCTCTGTCTGAATATACCTGTATTCACCCTCTGTCTGAATATACCTGTATTCACCCTCTGTCTGAATATACCTGTATTCACCCTCTGTCTGAATATACCTGTATTCACCCTCTGTCTGAATATACCTGTATTCACCTTCTGTCTGAATATACCTGTATTCACCCTCTATCTGAATATACCTGTATTCACCCTCTGTCTGAATATACCTGTATTCACCCTCTGTCTGAATATACCTGTATTCACCTTCTGTCTGAATATACCTGTATTCACCCTCTATCTGAATATACCTGTATTCACCCTCTATCTGAATATACCTGTATTCACCTTCTGTCTGAATATACCTGTATTCACCCTCTGTCTGAATATACCTGTATTCACCTTCTGTCTGAATATACCTGTATTCACCCTCTATCTGAATATACCTGTATTCACCTTCTGTCTGAATATACCTGTATTCACCCTCTGTCTGAATATACCTGTATTCACCTTCTGTCTGAATATACCTGTATTCACCTGTCTGTCTGAATATACCTGTATTCACCCTCTGTCTGAATATACCTGTATTCACCCTCTGTCTGAATATACCTGTATTCACCTGTCTGTCTGAAACGCTCCGTTTTAGTGCATTGCAACAGAATTGCGTTGCTAG
This sequence comes from Sebastes miniatus, assembly GCA_916701275.1. Classification (NCBI taxonomy): domain Eukaryota; kingdom Metazoa; phylum Chordata; class Actinopteri; order Perciformes; family Sebastidae; genus Sebastes; species Sebastes miniatus. The sequence continues at coordinate 1,132,562 of CAKALS010000027.1, forward strand.
GCAACAGTTTGGGTCCATGTGTACTTCCTGTCAGCTGATGTTATTCACATCCACTGCAACAGGAAATAAACTGGGACATATTTAGAATGTTTATGTTTAAAACTGTGTAACGGTCTAAATATTGTATATTTGTGACATCACAAATGGACAGAAATCCTGACGGCTTGTTTCAAACGCACAGTTTCTGAATACGGGCTGTGTGTATTTCTCTGTGGATTAAGCGTTTCGATACTTTAACAGTATTTATTTATATATCACTTAAACCTGCTTTATAATATAAAAGCCATGAAATGTCACTTTTTACAATCTGGGACCTTTAATGGTTCACGTCAGTGGGGTTTAAAGAGGCTCGTCAGTGGGGTTTAAAGAGGCTCGTCTGAAAGATGTTTTAATTTCAGTGCTATTTCTTTTCCCCGGGGCTTACCACTATTAGAACATCTTTATTAAAATGCATAATATGGGGGCGCTGCAGTAGCTCACCTGGTAGAGCGGGCGTCCCAGGTACCAAGGCTTAGTCCTTACCGCAGCGGCCCCAGCTTCGAATCTGACCTTCGGCCCTTTGCTGCATGTCATCCCCTCTCTCTCCCCCTTACAAATAAACTATCTCTGTCTCTGTCAAAATAAATAAAGGAATAAAAGCCCCCCCAAAAAAAATGCATAATATGGACACTCTATAACTGAAATACACAAAATGATGTCCACGCACTTTAGGTCTGGGACGGAGAGGAACGTTGGTGTAGACACCAGACAGTAGTCTGAACTATAGATTTAAAAGCTCACTACTACATGATGAATCAGAGAGAGGTGACCTCTGAGGAAACTGATCCACTGGTCTGATCTGTTATATCCCTCCGTATATCCTATAGCGTATATCCTATATCATATATCCCTATAGCGTATGTCCTATATCCTATATCCTACAGTATGTCCTATATCCTATATCCTACAGTATATCCTATAGCGTATATCCTATATCCTATATCCTATATCCTACAGTATATCCTATATCCTGTAGCGTATATCCTATATCCTATATCCTATATCCTACAGTATATCCTATATCCTATATCCTATAGCGTATATCCTATATCCTATAGCGTATATCCTATAGCGTATATCCTATATCCTATATCCTATATCCTACAGTATATCCTATATCCTATATCCTACAGTATATCCTATATCCTACAGTATATCCTATAGCGTATATCCTATATCCTATATCCTATATCCTACAGTATATCCTATATCCTATATCCTACAGTATATCCTATATCCTATAGCGTATATCCTATATCCTATATCCTATATCCTACAGTATATCCTATATCCTATATCCTACAGTATATCCTATATCCTATATCCTATATCCTATATCCTACAGTATATCCTATATCCTATAGCGTATATCCTATATCCTATATCCTACAGTATATCCTATATCCTATAGCGTATATCCTATAGCGTGTATCCTATATTCTACAGTATATCCTATATCCTATAGCGTATATCCTATAGCGTATATCCTATAGCGTATATCCTATATCCTACAATATATCCTATATCCTATATCCTATAGCGTATATCCTATATCCTATATCCTATAGCGTATATCCTATATCCTATATCCTATAGCGTATATCCTATATCCTATATCCTATATCCTATATCCTACAGTATATCCTATAGCGTATATCCTATAGCGTATATCCTATATCCTATATCCTATATCCTATCGTACATGGAGAAGCCAGAGAGCAGAGGGCTGCTGTCACATATTGTGCGTTTGGTTATTTATTACAAATGGTGACAAACAATATCATACCAATATATCCATACCATTCTATGAGTGTACATTGACATGTTTCTCATCCTATGCTAACCAGAGAACAGAACCAACCGCTGCTTAGATACAGAGTAATGACTGAATCCTCCTTGACTCCATGACTCCACAACATTCCATAATATGTCAGGGATAATGTACAGCGTGCCGGGCATTGATGCTACACCCCGACGGCTCTCTGTACATTATCCTGCTTATTACACGGCTACTTACTGAGCAAATCAATATTATGACACAAAAACGGTCCTCCAGAGTCCCACATCAGAGCTGCACCCATAGCAACGGTCTGCTATACATAGCAACGGTCTGTTATACATAGCAACGGTCTGCTATACATAGCAACGGTCTGTTATACATAGCAACGGTCTGTTATACATAGCAATGGTCTTCTATACATAGCAACGGTCTGTTATACATAGCAACAGTCTGTTATACATAGCAACAGTCTGCATAGCAACGGTCTGCTATACATAGCAACAGTCTGCTATACATAGCAACGGTCTGCTATACATAGCAACAGTCTGTTATACATAGCAACAGTCTGTTATACATAGCAACAGTCTGTTATACATAGCAACAGTCTGCATAGCAACGGTCTGCTATACATAGCAACAGTCTGCTATACATAGCAACGGTCTGTTATACATAGCAACAGTCTGCATAGCAACGGTCTGCTATACATAGCAACGGTAACAAATAACAGACCGTAGAACGCTGTGATTGACCAATCAGAATGGAGTATTCAACACAGCCATGTAATAAATATCAATAAATAACTCTTCATGCCTATGACTCCTATTTTGAGACATGTTTTGCACTGAAGAAAGAATCCAGTGTAAATGTAGTTGAACTCTTCACATCCAGCTGCTGGTAGTCTCACTGTTCACATGAAACTCTTCAGCTTTAGCTGTGTTTCCTCTGATCTCAGAGAACTCCTCTTTTCTGAGGTCATTATTTTAGTATTCATTTAGTGAGCAGCCCAGAGTCCTGTCCTCCGCTGTTAATAACTGTTAATGTGTGTTTAGCGTGTTTAGACTTCATCATAGACTTCATCATAGACTTCATCATAGACTTCATCATAGTCTTCATCATAGTCTGAGTTCTTCCAGGTTTTTCTCCAGATACTTTCCACCTCTCTCTCTTTGCGTAATCAAACTCCATCCATCCCTCCAAAACACCAGTTTTTATAAATGTTTCTGTAGTCTGTTACTCTACCAGACCAGTTCCCTTTGATTCTACATATTTGACATATTTACAGTTGAGTTAATCCCGTCACTCGGCGTCCTGCGAGCACAGACATTTCTGTCTGGCCTCCGTATCCTCAAACGTGACCTTCTTGTTCCTCCTGGGGTCGATCCAGGAGTTATGAATGACCACATTGTTCGGCGTAGGGTCGGCCTCTACTACAGACACCACCCTCTTCTTCATCTTGCTTTTCAAAACCTTCTGGAACTTCTGGCGAGTGAAGGCGTAGAGGAGCGGGTGGAAGATGGTGGTTCCATAGGCCATCACCAGGAAGCCCAGGCGGAGGCGAACGGTCAGATCACTGGGCCCGGTGCTGAGGATGATGGTGTTGAGCACAGTGATCGGAGTCCAGCAGAGTAAGAACGTGGAGATGATGAGAAGAGACATCTTGAAGACCCGTTTCTGCCTCTCCCGTCTCTCCCGATGACGTTTTACCGCTCGTCTCAGAGCGATGATGACGGACACGGATGCCCTCATGCCCAGAGTAGCGTTCCCCCCCGCCCGGACTCCGGTGCTGCTCTGGGAAGCGTCCGTGGACTCCGCTTGTGTCGCGGTGCTCAGAGAGATGGTGTTTTTGCTTTTCTGCTTCTTCTTCGGCAGGTTGTGCTGAAAGCGCGTTCCGATGCGGATGTTAAGAGCCTGAAGGATCTTGTAGTACGTCACCAGCATTACCACCGCTGTGAAGAAGAAGATGGGGATCTGTGCTAGCAGGTGATAGTACAAACCCAGCTCAGTGTAGTACTCGTTGGTATGAGTGACCACTACAGTCTGGTTCACAAGTTCTGAGCCAGAGCTGATGAAGAAGCCCACTTCCATGAAGGGAACCAGGAAACTGAAGAAGGACAGAGCCCAGATGGATCCCAGCAGAGCCACGGCTCGGCCCATCGTCAGCACGCGGTTTGCCGGCCGCACCGAGATGTCGTAGCGGTCCACGGTGATGGCTAGCACGGTAGAGGCAGTAGCTACGCTCGCGAAGGAGACGCAGGCCTCGTGGAAACAACAGACCATGGCTGTGTCCGCCTCCAGAGGAAGTAACACCACCACCGCCGTCAGCGGGATGCAGCAGACACACACCTGGAAACAAGACAGTAGGTCAGGAGGACAGGAGGACAGGAGGACAGGAGGACAGGAGAATTTCTGAGGCAAGAAATCAACCATGTAAAAGCAAAGTAATCAGTAGGACTCAGTAGTGTGTCTCAGTATCCAACCGCTCCATGTAATTAGATGTTAGTGGAGGTCAGGACTCACCAACACATCCACCACGTGCAGGTTCATGGTGATGATGTTGGAGACGGAGCTGATGAGGTTCTGTTTCATACAGTAGAGGACCAGCACGGTGAGGTTGGAGCTCAAACCCAGAACTATCTCCAACAGCAGGAAGCCCGTCAGAGACACCTACCAAGGAACAGAGGAAGACCTTAGTGGGACATTCAGTGTTGTTTTAGTCAGAATAATACACGGTGATCATAATCACCCATTAATGAGCTGTGAAGCTGCAGCGTCACCTGGAAGCTGATGGGGTAGACAGCTTCGTCTGAGGTCATGTCAAGGTCGTAGGGGTCAGCGGTGTCAAGCACCGTCATGTTGCTCATGGTGGCTGCAGAGATCCGCTCTGGGGATGTGTGCATTATCCTGGTGGGAGGAAGAGGCCTGGAGAGCATCACAAAGGTCCATTCAATACCAAATATTAAAAGCAGATTAAATTCTACCACATCTTCTTTTTATCCACCAGACAAGTGAACCTTTTCCTTTCAGGGAGGAATGTCCTGTAAGCAGGTGATGGGGTTAGGTTAGGGTTAGGGCTAGGTTAGGTTAGGTTAGGTTAGGTTAGGGTTAGGGCTACTGGTAATATGCCATTCACCTCTCTTGACTCTGCTGCTCCACAATCATTGAGTGGATTCTCTAAGTACTCTGATTGTTGAGCTCCACTTCAAGTCATCACACTCGTACTGTATAAATCATCTGGCAAAGAAGAACTCAGCATGTATCTGAAATATGTTTAACTAGTAAATGATAACTGGAATATGCTTTGACTTGTTGTTGACATCATTATCTCAGTGGGGTTTTAGGTTTCTAGGGTGACTTTTACACAATGCTGAAGGACAATTTAGTAAACGTTGTGTTTGTAGATAAAGTTTGAGTCTGACCGCTGAGGATTTAAAGGAAGACATCACCTGGTATGGAAACATTAAAGGTGCTTTTTACTCATTTTAACTCATGTTGAAACTGCACAGAGGACAAAGGTCACATACAGTACATACACCAAACACGTCTTCACTGTATGAGCAGAAGTGTGGGAACATTATTGATCTTAGTGTGTGCTGTTAAATGTAAGGTCTATGTTGTCAGTGTTGGGGAGCGAGAGCCAAACAGATGATCAGTTTGTGTCGGGGCGTGTTGGTTTTAACACCAGAGACGTTGAGTTATGGCAAAGAGCAAACAAGTCCAGGATGCTTCAAACAAAGTGTGACTGAACCGGGTCAAACAGCATCTGAACCTGAAACTTGACAGGAGGACCAGTTAGAAGAATCTGTGGAGCCAACGAGCCATACGAGAGTCCTGGTTCGCTGGCTGAGCCTGAACACACCAGAGAATACTAGTATATTCTATTCTCTGGACGTTGCTCCTCTAAGGTTTGGACTAGAAAGTGTGAGAGTGATATTGGTCTTAAACTCACCACTCCCTCCCAGCAGCGTCCTCTCCAGCTCAGCAGCAGTCCAAGTGGCCTCTGCTCGTCAAACCATCCCACCACCATCAGTCTTCAGTCCATCCTCCTCATTTACAGCATCCTCTCTGGGAACATGTCAAACTCTGAGGGACAATGATAAGTCTTCGTGAGCTTTAGCTGTGGGGATCCCGGCTCCACTCAGGCGAAGGGAGAAGTCTGTTTGTGATCCACAGAAAGCAGCAGACGCCCTCCCCTCGTTGGGGGGCATGTGGTCTGCAGCATCAGTGCGGTGCTCTAAGATCAATGCGTTCTTTCATGCATAGCTCTGTCTCATTGTCCGTTGTGCTTGGCCCGCTGCCTCCAGTCTCATCCCCGCTTGAACATGATGCCAGAGCCAGAACAATCCTCCTGTCTCCACTTCTCTCCACTGTTCAGGTATCTGCTAGTCGTCACGATGCGGTCCACAGCTCTTTATGTCAGTGAACGCAGTAGAGATGAGCGAGGAGGTTCAGAGGGACATAAACCCATCAAATGGTTGTGAGCCGAGGGGAGGCAGAGCTGAACCAAAGGTCAGAGACCCGGATGGAGGTCATATAGAGTCTTTGTACTCCTCCTTTATCCTCCACAGAATGATGTCATGTCCCATCGTGGTCACCACCTTCCCTCACATCCCATCTCTGACTCTGGAAGAAGAACGGATGGAAGATTTCAGTCCATGAAGTATGAAAGAAATAGATTAGTCACATTAAAATGGGATCTCTTCCTCCTGGTCTGCATGTTGCATCACGTCTCCCACCTACAGTCATTCCAGCTCATTCATCATCCCCTGACAGACAGCGAGCTCTCTCTGTGCTAATTGGATGCCTGTCTCTGTGTTTGCGCTCATGTTCGTGTGTTTAATCCGTTTTTGATGCCTGTTATCTTTGATGCTTCTTGTCATGTGTTGTTCAGTAAATGAGCAGTGAGAACTGTGAGCTGGTTGTCTGCAGACTGTCTGAAATGATATGCTGACTAACTGTCACAACAATGGGCCACACATGGTCTCAGCCTCTCTCTGAGCCAGATCACGACTTCACTGGACGGTCTCGAGATTTAAAATCTGGCTCTCGGCTTTGAGCGTTGAAGGCTGTAGTGATGGTGATATCACGTACTGAAGACTGGCATTAAAGGTCCATATCACTTATTCTTTAATCAGATAGTTCCTGATTTAGATCAACATTTCACCATTTCTATTCAGGCAGTAAGGTGTTCCTGTAAGACTTCTTCTATTGACAGTATTTATTGTAATATTTGTGATTAAGAGACGATATGTCTGTACTTACACATGTATACTGTATGTGTATTCTTATATGCTACGATGAGCCCCTCGCTCAGTTTAGGAGGTGTATTTTCTAACTTTATAATATGTGTAACCAGTTGTACCATGGCCACGGACGATACTGAATACAACCTCTACTTCATATTCACTTCATATCTTCATTGTTAAACTTAAACTGTCCTCTGCTCAGACTGCTGTCTCTCAGACGCACTTCGTACCGGCTCGGCCGTTCTCCAGATGAGCTGTGCTGCTCTTACAACACAGGGATGATAATATAGAGTTGGGTTTTCATTTATTGACTTTTCTGCATCGAGACGATCTTTCAAGAGAAAATCACGATGCATCTAAGAATTGATTTTTCCTCACCTGTAATTGTAAATCAATACTACCTGAGATCAGCTGCTAGGTTGCAGATTCTCTGGCTTTTATTTCAGCAGCATTTATCTGAAGGTTTTGTAACACAAAGTTTCCATTCACACCGGAGTTTTGGTCGGAGACGATAACGTTTCTCTCTGCGGAGCCCCGTCACTTCACAAGACACGGGAAACCTCTGTTGGTCTGGAGGAGCTGCAGCAGTTATTTCTGCACAAACGTCCACTGAACATTCACTAGATATTCTCAGAGCTAAACTAACTCTTCTGCAGTGTGGAGTGAGCAGCATGCACGTGAGAGGTGGAGAGAGAGAGAGAGAGAAGGAGCATGGTGTGTGAGTGAAGTCAGGCAGAGGAGCAGAGGAGCAGAGTACAGCAGAGACTCCGGTCCTGGAGACCAAAGCTACGGTCTCCCCCGCGTCCTCCGACCGCGGCCAACACTGTTTGACAGACGGGCTTCACTAGATACAACCAAGAGGTTTTGGTGCTTCACTGTAGTTTGTGTTGGAGTCTGAGTCTGAACAGCGGAGACACACGAGAGACCATGAGACACACGAGAGACCATGAGACACACGAGAGACCATGAGACACCGACCAGCAAGGATTTATACCTGAACAAGTTACTAACAGGAACTTTAAACTGAAGAATAATAAACAACAATAGAAGTAATAGTTCTGCTCTGAGCTTTAATGTCTTACATTCAGTTCAGTGTTGTATGAGGATATTTATCCATCACATCAGACATCTGTCCTGTAGGCTGCTTCTCTCTGATCACTTCAGTGTTGTATGAGGAGAACTCGTCTCTTCTGGAGTCAGTGAACTCAGCTCAGCTGGTGGAGACCCGTACTCCTTCGCTGTTTGACAGCCAGTCATTTAGTCTAATTATTCTCCACTCAGAATAGTCTCTGCTTGAGAATGGTGACTCACAGACGGAACAACATGTCAGCAGGCTGTGTGGAGCTCACAGAGCCTTCGTGCATCACATTCACATCGCCTCGCTATCAGGAGAGCGATAACGGTGTTAGTGCATGATCTGTTAGTTTACCTCCAGACGGAGACCATTCCTCAGTGATCCTCGGGTCTGTCAGACTGCTGTCCTCTCCTCCAGTCTCAATGTCCAGAGGTGGTTCAGAGTCCACAGCTGATCACCCTGAGAGGAGGAGGCTCAGTGTTGTAGTCCATCATTCAGGGAGGCTGGTTAGTTCGTCCATCAGGATGGAAATGAGACCGGGAGAGAGCATACAGTCACAGAGAGATACTGATGCTGCTGCTCTGTCTCTCTCTCTCTCTCTCTCTCTCTCTCTCTCTCTCTCTCTCTCTCTCTGCTCTGTCTCTCTCTCTCTCTCTCTCTCTGCTCTGTCTCTCTCTCTCTCTCTCCCTGCTCTCTCTCTCTCTCTCTGCTCTGTCTCTCTCTCTCTCTCTCTCTCTGCTCTCTCTCTCTCTCTGCTCTGTCTCTCTCTCTCTCTCTCTCTGCTCTCTCTCTCTGCTCTGCCTCTCTCTCTCTCTCTCGCTCTCTCTCTCTGCTCTGCCTCTCTCTCTCTCTCTCTCTCTCGCTCCCTCTGTCTCTCTCTCTCTCTCTCTCTCTCTGCTCTCTCTCTCTGCTCTGCCTCTCTCTCGCTCTCTCTCTCTGCTCTGCCTCTCTCTCTCTTTCTCTCTCTCTCTCGCTCTCTCTGTCTCTCTCTCTCTCTCTCTCTCTCTGCTCTCTCTCTGCTCTGTCTCTCTCTCTCTCTCTCTCTGCTCTCTCTCTCTCTGCTCTGTCTCTCTCTCTCTCTCTCTCTCTCGCTCTCTCTCTCTGCTCTGCCTCTCTCTCTCTCTCTCGCTCTCTCTCTCTGCTCTGCCTCTCTCTTTCTCTCTCTCTCTCTCGCTCTCTCTGTCTCTCTCTCTCTCTCTCTCTCTATCTGCTCTGCTCTGCTCTGCCTCTCTCTCTCTCTCTGTCTCTGCTCTCTCTCTCTACTCTGCCTCTCTTTCTGTAGGTCTGTCTCTCCGTCCTGCTTCCCGTCTCTCTCTCTGTGTCTGCCTCCAGTAGCTCTTCCTACTCCCCCCCTCCCTTCTTCCCTTCTTCCCTCTGAATTTGTCTCCTTCTCTTATTCCCCCCTTCACACCTCCTCTCTGACTAATTGGACTCACAAAGCAGACGTAACACTCGTCTCATATTGTCTTTCCTTAATCTCTCTTTGTGTTGTGCTGCCGGTAGTAAACGGGGACAACAGAGCTCAGATCTTCTGTTTGTCTTTGAGTCCTTGTTTCTGTCTCCTGATGTGTTTGTCCTCATTAGAGAGCCCAGGTAGGAGATGGTGTCCATGACGATACTAATGGCAGCATCCTTCCTCTCAGGACTTTGGCCACTCCTCCTCCTCCTCTGCTGCTGGTGTTTGCATAGCGCCTGCCGGATGGTTTCATGCTTAATTGTCCCAATCTGGCGACCGTCGGCGCCCTCGCCGTGTTGCACCTTATTGCGTGGCGAGCTCGCCGTGTTGCACCTTATTGCCTGGCGAGCGTATCTGGAAGGAAGCTAGTGAGCGACTGGACTAATTAGGGCTACTAGGCATTGGCATGGCAACAACAGCAGCGCTGGCCGCGGCCAATGTGAACACAGACTGATGGATCAGAATTCAGATCAGGGCCCGTCTGCTGTCGTACAACCGTCCACTGATAACAGAAGAACTCCTGATTCCTCACATCCCCCCCCCCCAGCTCTTCATCTCTCACATGTGTTTATTCAGGCAGTGTAAGCAGACATGATGGGGTCCAGTCCAACTGTTCTACTGACATGCACAACTCAGCGGGAGGCATGTTTCCCCCCCAGATACAAGCCTGGAGAGAGAGATGGCAGACAGCAGGGTATGGAGAGAGGAAGAGAGACAGTTACAGTCAGCAAACATGAGCATGATATGAGAGAGAGGCAGAAATAGAAGGAGATGGAGACAGCTCAGAGACTAAGAGAGAAAATAAAGACAGTTACAGACGTTATATCTCAGCAAACACGACAATGAAGTGTGATGGGCTGGTTTCACACCTCCAGCTGCTGTAAGCACAGTGGATGTGACTAAACATCCACCACCGTGACATGAAGGCTGTCGACCGGCTAGTCTAACGGCTGCTGGCTAATCCCTCGCCGTGCTATCTCTAACAGACGTATATACAGGAGGCCTGAGAAGAAGTGTGTGTGTGTGCCTTGTATTTATGAAGCAGCAGTCATGGACTCGGTGTCTACAGCGGGTTAAGAAGGTTATTTTTGGAGTCATTGGGCAAAAACTCCATGATAACCTTTCAGCATATTCTAGTTCAAGTTGTACCCCAGGGCAGGAGGTTCTCTGGAAAGGGCAACAAATATACAATACAGCCCTCGTCCTGCAGCTCTCCTCTCCTAACACCCCCGACCAGACCAGCACAGGCATGTGCACGTGCAGCGAAGGCTGGCCCGTGTTGTCTGATCCAATAGAAGAGCTACTGGAGCTCAAACTGCTGAAACAGTTAATGCTGGTTCTGATAGAAAGGTGTCAGAACACACAGTGAGGAGCAGTTTGTTGGTACGGGGACCGGTCAGGGTGACCTGATGGGGACCGGTCAGGGTGACCTGATGGGGACTGGTCAGGGTGACCATGCTGACCTCATGTTATGGCTGATCGGTGTATAGCGGCAGTTCTACTGAACTGAGGACTATTGTCCTGTTTTGAGATGACAGACTGTGATTTGAGGCTCTAGCCGGCTACAATACGGGCGAAGCTTCTCAGAGATGGAGATAAAATGTTGTTAATAGTTTAACCATCATGGCTAGTTAAAGTTAAACTATTAGCCAAGTTGCCAACTTTGGGTGAGTTAGACTTGGGCTTAATCATGTGCACATATCTGGACTCAACTCACCATCAGGGTTTAAAATAGTATGCAGCTTACACATGCAGAGGGAGTTTATGTCTGAGATTTAAGAGTGCAGCCTGACTACGTCCACCAGGACGTCCACCCAGAGAGATACTTACAATATGAGACATTCACTAACCCAATAAAAGACACACAGGTTCATTCACTAATGGAAGTCAGAGATGTGTTGTTTCCAACATCAACACGACACGACACTGTTTTATTGAATGTTCTCTGGTAGCCAGAACACCAGAACCTGTCCGACTGATACCAGATGAGCTCCTGACAGCGTGACGCTGCAGCACTCAGTCAGTCACTTTTTACCTCGTTTTGTTTTTTTGTGTTTGAACGTTTCTCATGTGTGATCGCTGCCCCTTCACGTATACAATAGAACCAGGAAACAGTCTTCGATATCAGAGCGGTTAGCTTTGCGGTGGAATATAACCACTAACAGCTCCTTGTGTTCCCGGAGCTACGACGCATCGGTACAAAGACAGCTACACCGGTCTGTCTTGGATCCAGCCGCTGAGCTGTGGTTTTTAGCCTGCTTCATGAACCCCCTCAGATCTACCTCTACCTCCACCTCCTTCTTCATCTGCCCTCAGTGATTACGACTTCCTGACTGTTAGATGTGCTCTGATAAACAGGAGGCAGATCTGTCACTAACCCACTCAGCTGATTACCTCCATCACCAGGGTGATGCTAACGGGAGTTACACTCTGACATGCTGCTAATGCTGGGATCAATTACAGACTTGTAAATCAGAGTTTTATGTATGTATGCGTACTTTTGATTATTGATAATGTCCATCTTGTTGTCGTCTGATAATGAGCTGAATGAATTATTCCCTCAGCACAGAAACAGAAACAGAAACAAGGACACATCTGTGCCAGAGCTCAGCTCCTCCTCTGGGACCAACACACCATATCCACCATATCCACCATATACACAATATACACCATATCCACCATATCCACCATATCCACCATATCCACCATATACACAATATCCACCATATCCACCATATCCACAATATACACAATATACACCATATACACAATATACACCATATCCACCATATCCACCATATCCACAATATACACAATATACACAATATACACCATATCCACCATATCCACCATATCCACCATATCCACAATATACACAATATACACCATATCCACCATATACACCATATCCACCATATACACCATATACACAATATACACCATATCCACCATATCCACCATATACACAATATACACAATATACACCATATCCACCATATCCACCATATCCACCATATACACAATATACACAATATACACCATATACACCATATACACCATATCCACCATATCCACAATATACACAATATACACCATATCCACCATATCCACCATATCCACCATATACACAATATCCACCATATCCACCATATCCACAATATACACAATATACACCATATACACAATATACACCATATCCACCATATCCACCATATCCACCATATCCACAATATACACAATATACACCATATCCACCATATCCACCATATCCACCATATACACAATATCCACCATATCCACCATATCCACAATATACACAATATACACCATATACACAATATACACCATATCCACCATATCCACCATATCCACCATATCCACAATATACACAATATACACAATATACACCATATCCACCATATCCACCATATCCACCATATCCACAATATACACAATATACACCATATCCACCATATACACCATATCCACCATATACACAATATACACAATATACACCATATCCACCATATCCACCATATACACAATATACACCATATACACCATATCCACAATATACACCATATCCACCATATACACAATATACACAATATACACCATATACACCATATCCACCATATCCACAATATCCACCATATCCACCATATCCACCATATTCACCATATCCACCATATACACCATATCCACCATATCCACCATATCCACCATATACACAATATACATCATATCCACCATATCCACCATATCCACCATATACACAATATACACAATATACACCATATACACAATATACACCATATCCACCATATCCACCATATACACAATATACACCATATACACAATATACACCATATCCACAATATACACAATATACACAATATACACCATATCCACCATATCCACCATATCCACAATATACACAATATACACCATATCCACCATATCCACCATATCCACCATATCCACAATATACACAATATCCACCATATCCACCATATCCACAATATCCACCATATCCACAATATCCACAATATCCACCATATCCACCATATCCACAATATCCACAATATACACCATATCCACCATATCCACCATATCCACAATATCCACCATATACACAATATACACCATATCCACCATATACACAATATACACCATATCCACCATATCCACAATATCCACCATATCCACCATATCCACCATATTCACCATATCCACCATATACACCATATCCACCATATCCACCATATCCACCATATACACAATATACATCATATCCACCATATCCACCATATCCACCATATACACAATATACACAATATACACCATATACACAATATACACCATATCCACCATATCCACCATATACACAATATACACCATATACACAATATACACCATATCCACAATATACACAATATACACAATATACACCATATCCACCATATCCACCATATCCACAATATACACAATATACACCATATCCACCATATCCACCATATCCACCATATCCACAATATACACAATATCCACCATATCCACCATATCCACAATATCCACCATATCCACAATATCCACAATATCCACCATATCCACCATATCCACAATATCCACAATATACACCATATCCACCATATCCACCATATCCACAATATCCACCATATACACAATATACACCATATCCACCATATACACAATATACACCATATCCACCATATACACAATATACACAATATACACCATATCCACAATATACACAATATCCACCATATCCACCATATCCACCATATCCACAATATACACCATATCCACCATATCCACCATATCCACAATATCCACCATATACACAATATACACAATATAGACAATATACACAATATACACAATATACACCATATACACCATATACACAATATACACCATATCCACAATATACACAATATACACAATATACACCATATCCACCATATACGCAATATACACAATATACACCATATACACAATATACACAATATACACCATATACACCATATCCACCATATCCACAATATACACCATATACACAATATACACAATATACACCATATCCACAATATACACAATATACACCATATCCACCATATCCACCATATCCACAATATACACCATATACACAATATACACAATATACACCATATCCACCATATCCACCATATCCACCATATCCACAATACACACCATATACATAATATACACAATATACACCATATCCACTGGTCCAACAGTCCAACGGTCCACTGGTCCACTGGTCCAATGGTCCAATGGTCCAATGGTCCAACGGTCCAATGGTCCACTGGTCCAATGGTCCAATGGTCCAATGGTCCAACGGTCCAATAGTCCAATGGTCCAGACCGCGGCCGGAGGGAACAGGGGAGACACTGGAGTTTTGGTCGGAGAGGATAACGCTTCTCTCTGACTGTGAATGGTAGCGTTGACTCTCTGAGAGTGAACAGCAGCAGCGGAGATCATGGCAGCAGTTTGACGGGTTACATCAGTTTTAATTTCATATCAGCCCAAAACCAGATTCAGTTATAAGACAAGTGAATATTTCTCTGTGTGAAGAACAGTCAGGCTTTAAAGCAGATGGGAGGAGAACCACTGAGGAGGTAAAGCAGAGTGGAGTTTAATGTTTAACACAGTCACAAGTGTTCTGTGCTTCTTTGAAATAAGTGTTGTTGACTAATCTGTCCAGCTGACTCGTCCCGCTGTCATCGTCTCCGTCAACGGACCGCAGATTCAATAACAGAATATGAAAATATGATAATCACAAAGAAGATCCAGGCTGACTGGGCCTCACTTCTCTTTATTAGGAGATGTGTACATGATCATCCACCTGAAGTAACGTCTACTGGGCTCTACTGGGCTCTACTGGGCTCTACTGGGTTCAACTGGGGTCTACTGGGGTCTACTGGGGTCTACTGGGGTCTACTGGGCTCTACTGGGCTCTACTGGGGTCTACTGGGGTCTACTGGGCTCTACTGGGGTCTAATGGGGTCTACTGGGGTCTACTGGGGTCTACTGGTCTCCCTCCAAAGACACATAATCAATACAAAAATCAAATATCATTTCTTCAAACAGTGATGACTAGAGTCCTGGATATCTGAGTCTCTGAAGGACTAGAGTCCTGGATATCTGAGTCTCTGAAAGACTAGAGTCCTGGATATCTGAGTCTCTGAAGGTCTAGAGTCCTCGATATCTGAGTCTCTGAAGGACTAGAGTCCTGGATATCTGAGTCTCTGAAAGACTAGAGTCCTGGATATCTGAGTCTCTGAAGGACTAGAGTCCTGGATATCTGAGTCTCTGAAAGACTAGAGTCCTGGATATCTGAGTCTCTGAGTCTCTGAAGGACTAGAGTCCTGGATATCTGAGTCTCTGAAGGTCTAGAGTCCTGGATATCTGAGTCTCTGAAGGACTAGAGTCCTGGATATCTGAGTCTCTGAAAGACTAGAGTCCTGGATATCTGAGTCTCTGAAGGACTAGAGTCCTGGATATCTGAGTCTCTGAAAGACTAGAGTCCTGGATATCTGAGTCTCTGAGTCTCTGAAGGACTAGAGTCCTGGATATCTGAGTCTCTGAAGGACTAGAGTCCTGGATATCTGAGTCTCTGAAGGACTAGAGTCCTGGATATCTGAGTCTCTGAAAGACTAGAGTCCTGGATATCTGAGTCTCTGAGTCTCTGAAGGTCTAGAGTTCTGGATATCTGAGTCTTTGAAGGACTAGAGTCCTGGATATCTGAGTCTCTGAGTCTCTGAAGGTCTAGAGTTCTGGATATCTGAGTCTCTGAAGGATTAGAGTCCTGGATATCTGAGTCTCTGAAGGACTAGAGTCCTGGATATCTGAGTCTTTGAGAACCTGAATGGAGAAGAACCTGTAAAATGTGATGTAATGTCTAATGAGTGGTCTCTGTGTGTCTCTGTGTGTCTCTGTGTGTCTCTAGACTACCTGTCTCAAGGTGTGGATCTGAGCGGCATCGAGGTGATAGAGAACGACCTGCTGCTGATCAGCAGAGCCCGGCTGGAGGTGGAGAACCAGGCCAAGAGACTGCTGGAGCAGGGCATGGAGATCCAGGTACTAAACAACACTACTATAAAACAACACTAGATAGATGGTCCTGGTTCTGTTGGGCAGCCTGACCTTTGACCCATGGGAAGAAGATAGAAGCCTGGTTCTGTTGGGTAGCTTGACCTTTGACCCATGGGAAGAAGATAGAAGCCTGGTCCATTATGTACCGTCAGCGGTGATAACCTCATTCTAATAATCTGATCTTCTTCAGTTTTACTTTGCTCTATATGCTACCTCAACTTTTCCGCCATTCTCTAACTCTGTATACCGGTCTGGTCCGGTCTGGTCTGGTCTGGTCCGGTCTGGTCCGGTCCGGTCCGGTCCAGTCCAGTCCGGTGTTGGCTGGCCTAATATCTAACCCACCTCTAGCAGACATACATCTCTTCTCCACTTCTGGCTCCCGTTGAGGACTGCTGGATGTTAATCAGAGTGTTCTGGTTCTGAGGAGTAGCTGGGTCACAGAGAGAAGCATCATACAGTAGTACTACATTAACTCTGGGATTAATCACTACTCTGTGTTTACAGTCTCCAGCAGCATGCAGCTGTTACATCATTATTTATCTGGCTCTGGTGAACATCTGGTGACATCAGGAGCCCGTCGTGTCTGTCATTTCTTCTTCTACTGTTAGTGTTGTGTGGTCAGATGTAGTTAAAGGAAAGGAGCTTCGGTTAGATGGAAGCTGTTGAGCTGTTGGTTGGGAGTTAAACAGAAGAGAGATGAGCACGTTGTGTATGTGTCCTCCTGTAAAGTACATGTGAGAGAGGGAGCACATGTGAGCTCTGCTAACCTTCATCTGCCCCAGAAAGCCTCGTTCTCAGGGGGACGGTGTCCCAGTAAAGACGCTGTGCTCTTCCCTCTCTGTGTGTGTGTGTGTGTGTGTGTGTGTGTGTGTGTGTGTGTGTGTGTGTGTGTGTGTGTGTGTGTGTGTGTGTGTGTGTGTGTGTGTGTGTGTGTGTGTGTGTGTGTGTGTGTGTGTGTGTGTGTGTGTGTGTGTGTGTGTGTGTGTGTGTGTGTGTGTGTGTGTGTGTGCGTGCGTGCGTGCGTGCGTGCGTGCGTGCGTGCGTGCGTGCGTGCGTGCGTGCTGAAAACACTTCATCCTCCTGAACCCACACTGTGATAGCTGAGGGTGTATGATGGGAGATAACTGAGGCTGGTAGTATAGCAGATAGACAGTCTGTTCAGTGTCCACGCTGAAATATCACCAGAGTCCAGAAGAGAGTTGTAGCTTCAGCCCGTAGAGCAGCTTCAGCTCGTAGAGCAGCTTCAGCCCGTAGAGCAGCTTCAGCCCGTAGAGCAGCTTCAGCCCTTAGAGCAGCTTCAGCCCGTAGAGCAGCTTCAGCCCGTAGAGCAGCTTCAGCCCGTAGAGCAGCTTCAGCCCTTAGAGCAGCTTCAGCCCGTAGAGCAGCTTCAGCCCTTAGAGCAGCTTCAGCCCGTAGAGCAGCTTCAGCTCGTAGAGCAGCTTCAGCCCGTAGAGCAGCTGAAGCCCGTAGAGCAGCTGAAGCCCGTAGAGCAGCTGAAGCCCGTAGAGCAGCTTCAGCCCGTAGAGCAGCTTCAGCCCGTAGAGCAGCTTCAGCCCTTAGAGCAGCTTCAGCCCGTAGAGCAGCTTCAGCCCTTAGAGCAGCTTCAGCCCGTAGAGCAGCTCCTCCTTCCTCCTGTCCTCTCTCCTCCTTCCTCCTGTCCTCTCCTCCTTCCTCTTGTCCTCTCTCCTCCTTACTCCTGTCCTCTCCTCCTTCCTCCTGTCCTCTCTCCTCCTTCCTCCTCTCAAACATCTCCACACAAATATAAAATAGCAGCATCCACAGTGTAGCCAGATATAACAGATATAAGAGATATAACAGATATAAGAGATATGAGAGATATAAGGGATATAAGAGATATAAGGGATATGAGGGATATAAGGGATATAAGGGATATAAGAGATATAAGGGATATGAGGGATATAAGGGATATAAGAGATATGAGATATAAGGGATATAAGAGATATAAGGGATATAAGGGATATAAGAGATATGAGGGATATAAGGGATATAAGGGATATAAGAGATATAAGGGATATAAGAGATATAAGGGATATAAGGGATATAAGAGATATGAGGGATATAAGGGATATAAGAGATATAAGGGATATAAGAGATATAAGGGATATAAGAGATATGAGGGATATAAGGGATATAAGGGATATAAGAGATATAAGGGATATAAGGGATATAAGGCAGTGTGTGCAGAGCCTCCTCTGCTCCGTGTTCTCTCATTAAATCAGTGGTAGGTGTATTTTTAGCTGCTGCTGTCACCTCCATCCTCTCTGGTAAACTGAGTGTGAAACTACTAGACTGTCTATGTTAAGATGATTTTATACTGTTCAAACATTCACCTCTGTCCTCTCTGTCCTCTCTGTCCTCTCTGTCCTCTCCGTCCTCTCCGGTAAACTGAGTGTGAAACTACTAGACTGTCTACGTTAAGATGATTTTATACTGTTCAAACATTCACCTCTGTCCTCTCTGTCCTCTCCGTCCTCTCTGTCCTCTCCGTCCTCTCCGTCCTCTCCGTCCTCTCTGTCCTCTCTGTCCTCTCCGTCCTCTCCGTCCTCTCTGTCCTCTCTGGTAAACTGAGTGTGAAGCTACTAGACCATCTACATTAGGATGATTTTATACCTCTCTCCCCCCCCCCCCCCTTCTGTCGGTCAGAACCCGACCCAGGTGGGCACGGCCCTGCAGGTCTTCTATAACCTGGGCAGTCTGAGAGAGACCATCGGTTCTGTGGTGGGGGGTTACCGGACCACCATCCAGGACAACATCACCGGTGCTCTGGACATCAAGGGCCTGACCCAGCCGTCCAACCCCAGAGGTGAGACCCCAGGAGGACGAGCTTCTTCTCTACACACAGACAGAGAGACGTTGTCCTCATTTCACACAATGGTAGTTTATAATGTGACCCAGTTCATGAGTTGATCTGAAATAGATTATGATTCTACCGGGCCTCTCCTCAGAGAGTAGTCCCTTCTGGAGGGAGGCCGTGGGTTATTCTCATGGCTCACATCCTTCCTGATAAGCTGCCCTGACTAGGCTCAGGATTCGTCCTCTGGCGTTTTACAGGACAGTTTCTGGTGAATTTGTGCCCTCAGGTGCACCAGGCAGAGCGGTGCTGCCGACACCGGGCCACACAGCGGCTTTCCGGGCCGCTCTGTGGACCAACCTGGAGAAACTGATGGACCAGATCTGTGCTGCATGCAGACAGGTAGGCAGCTCCCTGACCGAACCCTAACCCTAACCCAGCACTGACTGACCGTACCCTAACCCTGACCCTAACCCAGCTCCCTGACACCACTGATGGACCGTACCCTGACCCTGACCCTAACCCTAACCCAACAGCAGGACTGATGAATCAGCTGTTCTGATGTCTTCCAGGTGCAACATCTGCAGAAGGTCCTGATGAAGAAGAGAGACCCTGTAACTCATGTGTGCTTCATCGATGAGATCAACAAGGTGGGTGGGCACCACGGCTCTGGACTTATAATATACAAAATCATTTATAGTAATAGTAATAATAATAGTAAGAATTACAGCTGCAATCAGGACAACAGGCTCCAGTCTGGCCATGGAGTTCTTAAAGAATAGAAAATATGAGTTTTAGTATTCTCACAATCAATATAAAATATCCAGACACATTCATGTCTCTAAGTCCCATCAGGTCCACCTTCCACAGAAGACCGGTACCACCTGACCCCAGGTTGTCTCTGTGTACGTTAGCATGTATTCATCTGATGAATCACACCTTTGTTAGACCATGGAAGCACAGTTTAGAGTTCAAGGTGTGTTTCCAGGTGTTGAGGCGTTCTATAGTAGTAGTATAGTATAAAACCTGTAGTGTCTCCAGAGGGAGCTGTGGGAAGTCTGAAGACTACAAGTTAGAAAGAAGAGAAAGATGTGGAGGTGTGGAGTTACAAAGAAGTGATCTGACCACATCTCCTGGATATTAGAATATTGTATTAAGACAGAGCCTTTAACAGCAAATATAACAAGGTAGCAGGTATCAGCAGGTATCAGCAGACAGCAGCAGGTAGCAGCAGGTATCAGCAGGTAGCAGCAGACAGCAGCAGCAGGCAGCAGCAGGTAGCAGCAGACAGCAGCAGGTAGCAGCAGGTATCAGCAGGTAGCAGCAGGCAGCAGCAGGTATCAGCAGGTAGCAGCAGGTAGCAGCAGACAGCAGCAGCAGGCAGCAGCAGGCATCAACAGGTAGCAGGTATCAGCAGGTATCAGCAGGTAGCAGCAGGTAGCAGCAGGTAGCAGCAGGCATCAACAGGTAGCAGGCAGCAGCAGCAGGCAGCAGCAGGCATCAACAGGTAGCAGGTATCAGCAGGTATCAGCAGGGAGCAGGTATCAGCAGGTATCAGCAGGCAGCAGCAGGCAGCAGCAGGTATCAACAGGTAGCAGCAGGCAGCAGCAGGCAGCAGCAGGCGGCAGCAGCAGGTATCAGCAGGCAGCAGCAGGTATCAGTAGGTAGCAGCAGGCAGCAGCAGGTATCAGCAGGTATCAGCAGGCAGCAGCAGGTATCAGCAGGCAGCAGCAGGTATCAGCAGGCAGCAGCAGGTATCAGCAGGTATCAGCAGGCAGCAGCAGGTATCAGCAGGCAGCAGCAGGCAGCAGCAGGTATCAGCAGGTATCAGCAGGCAGCAGCAGGTAGCAGGCAGCAGCAGGCAGCAGCAGGCATCAACAGGTAGCAGGTATCAGCAGGTATCAGCAGGCAGCAGCAGGTATCAACAGGTAGCAGGTATCAGCAGGTATCAGCAGGCAGCAGCAGGCAGCAGCAGGTATCAACAGGTAGCAGGTATCAGCAGGTATCAGCAGGTAGCAGCAGGTAGCAGGCAGCAGCAGGCAGCAGCAGCAGGCAGCAGCAGGCATCAACAGGTAGCAGGTATCAGCAGGTATCAGCAGGCAGCAGCAGGCAGCAGCAGGTATCAACAGGTAGCAGGTATCAGCAGGTATCAGCAGGTAGCAGCCCCGGGGCCTGCTCCCTTCATGGTAGTAATAGTATCAATAGTAATCATGGCAGTCATTAACACATCATCAGCGTCTCACTCTCTCTTTCCTCACACAAACCTCGTTGTACGAGTCAGAGCGGGAGGCTGTTGCTATGGAAACAAAGCTCTCACCAATTACCCAGAGATGGAGGTGTGAGCTGGAGACCTAATGACATGTCTAAATGCAACGGTCCTCAGCAGAGCAGCACACACATGAGCCTGCTGCCAGAGCAGCTGCATCCAGATCAGTCTGATCACACTGGAGGAGGAGATGAGGAGCATTCAGACTGGAGCTAGAGGTCATTGAGAGGAAGCACACTGTTGTCTAAAACATCATGGAGTGCTGTAGCGTTGTGAACTAACGGGGCCAGACCAAACCAGAAGAAGAAGCTCCGCAACAAAAGCATCTGTTGAAACTGATTATTTTATTGCTCTTCAGATCAGATCAAGAGTATTCACTTCAGCTATTAGTGTTGTTTAATATGCAGCTCTCCCATCCTGAGTCCATGTTTCAGCTCCCACCCCGAGACCACGTTTCAGCTCCCACCCCGAGACCACGTTTCAGCTCCCATCCTGAGACCACGTTTTCTTGTCTCCATCTGAACTGCTGATGTCCTCGTTCATCTCTCTGTAGTGCGTTCAGACGCTGAGCTCTCAGCTACTAAAGGATCAGTATTGTGTGTTTACTGAAGGTTGTGTGTTTGTCTTTGGTATCTCCTGATGACAGGACGGTCAGCCTGATCTCCTCTACACCTTCTGGACTGATGTCACCAGCACACTGAGTGAGGAGTTCCACAGAGCAACTGAAGGTAACTCAACTAACCTTAATGTTGGCTTTATGAGGGAATCTCTTCAGGAAGAAAGAGTGCGTGCGTGTGTCTGTCTTATATCACTGATTGTCTCAGTTTTCTTCTTCCTCTGATCCTTCAGTCTTTGTCTTCGTGGTTGATTAAATGATGGTTTTCTATATTTCTCGGAGAGTATCCGAAGCTGTAGTCTGATAGTAGTAGATATGTAATGAGGTGTCTGTGTTGTCTCTGCAGCTTCGTCCTTCCTGAAGCAGGCCTTTGAAGGAGAGTATCTGAAGCTGTAGTCTGATAGTAGATATGTAATGAGATGGTTTCTGTGTTGTCTCTGCAGCCTCGTCCTTCCTGAAGCAGGCCTTTGAAGGAGAGTATCTGAAGCTGTAGTCTGATAGTAGATATGTAATGAGGTGTCTGTGTTGTCTCTGCAGCTTCGTCCTTCCTGAAGCAGGCCTTTGAAGGAGAGTATCCGAAGCTGCTGCGACTGTACAACGAGCTGTGGCGCCGCCTGCAGCAGTACAGCGCCAGCCTGCAGGGGGCGCTGATGAGCAGCGGAGGAATGGACGCGTCTCTGGACATCACGGCCACGGAGACGGACAGCCAGGACCTCTTCACACACGGAAAACAGGACTACAAGTGAGCAGCCAATCAGAGTCAGCTCAGGGTCCCACCCTGGGATCACATCTGCAGGCTGGAGGAGGTTCTCTGAGCTTTACGTAGTTCAGATTAACTCTTTAGTCACAAGTTGAGCTCTCAGTGAACGAGCTCCTCTAAAGGCTGGATCAGCTCCCGAGCCCAGTTCTGCTCAGCTCCAGTCATGACATCATACTGGTTGCTTCCATTTATCTGCACTTGAAGTGCTCCATATGTCAGCACAGATATTCTATCCAGTTAGAGGATCTTATATAAATCATTATGAGACAATCAGTAGATGGTAGTAGATCATTAAACCGTGAGACAGTAAATAGATGGTAGTAGATCATTAGACCATGAGACAGTAAATAGATGGTAGTAGATCATTAAACCGTGAGACAGTAAATAGATGGTAGTAGATCATTAAACCATGAGACAGTAAATAGATGGTAGTAGATCATTAGACCATGAGACAGTAAATAGATGGTAGTAGATCATTAGACCATGAGACAGTAAATAGATCTTAGTAGATCATTAGACCATGAGACAGTAAATAGATGGTAGTAGATCATTAGACCATGAGACAGTAAATAGATCTTAGTAGATCATTAAACCGTGAGACAGTAAATAGATGGTAGTAGATCATTAGACCATGAGACAGTAAATAGATCTTAGTAGATCATTAAACCGTGAGACAGTAAATAGATGGTAGTAGATCATTAGACCATGAGACAGTAAATAGATGGTAGTAGATCATTAGACCATGAGACAGTAAATAGATGGTAGTAGATCATTAGACCGTGAGACAGTAAATAGATCTTAGTAGATCATTAGACCATGAGACAGTAAATAGATGGTAGTAGATCATTAGACCATGAGACAGTAAATAGATGGTAGTAGATCATTAGACCATGAGACAGTAAATAGATCTTAGTAGATCATTAGACCATGAGACAGTAAATAGATGGTAGTAGATCATTAGACCATGAGACAGTAAATAGATGGTAGTAGATCATTAGACCGTGAGACAGTAAATAGATCTTAGTAGATCATTAAACCATGAGACAGTAAATAGATGGTAGTAGATCATTAGACCGTGAGACAGTAAATAGATCTTAGTAGATCATTAAACCGTGAGACAGTAAATAGATGGTAGTAGATCATTAGACCATGAGACAGTAAATAGATGGTAGTAGATCATTAGACCATGAGACAGTAAATAGATGGTAGTAGATCATTAGACCGTGAGACAGTAAATAGATCTTAGTAGATCATTAGACCATGAGACAGTAAATAGATGGTAGTAGATCATTAGACCATGAGACAGTAAATAGATGGTAGTAGATCATTAGACCATGAGACAGTAAATAGATCTTAGTAGATCATTAGACCATGAGACAGTAAATAGATGGTAGTAGATCATTAGACCATGAGACAGTAAATAGATGGTAGTAGATCATTAAACCGTGAGACAGTAAATAGATCTTAGTAGATCATTAGACCATGAGACAGTAAATAGATGGTAGTAGATCATTAGACCATGAGACAGTAAATAGATGGTAGTAGATCATTAAACCATGAGACAGTAAATAGATCTTAGTAGATCATTAAACCATGAGACAGTAAATAGATCTTAGTAGATCATTAGACCATGAGACAGTAAATAGATGGTAGTAGATCATTAGACCATGAGACAGTAAATAGATCTTAGTAGATCATTAGACCATGAGACAGTAAATAGATCTTAGTAGATCATTAGACCATGAGACAGTAAATAGATGGTAGTAGATCATTAGACCATGAGACAGTAAATAGATCTTAGTAGATCATTAAACCGTGAGACAGTAAATAGATGGTAGTAGATCATTAAACCATGAGACAGTAAATAGATGGTAGTAGATCATTAGACCATGAGACAGTAAATAGATGGTAGTAGATCATTAGACCATGAGACAGTAAATAGATGGTAGTAGATCATTAAACCGTGAGACAGTAAATAGATGGTAGTAGATCATTAGACCATGAGACAGTAAATAGATGGTAGTAGATCATTAGACCATGAGACAGTAAATAGATCTTAGTAGATCATTAGACCATGAGACAGTAAATAGATCTTAGTAGATCATTAGACCATGAGACAGTAAATAGATCTTAGTAGATCATTAGACCATGAGACAGTAAATAGATGGTAGTAGATCATTAGACCATGAGACAGTAAATAGATCTTAGTAGATCATTAAACCATGAGACAGTAAATAGATCTTAGTAGATCATTAAACCATGAGACAGTAAATAGATCTTAGTAGATCATTAGACCATGAGACAGTAAATAGATGGTAGTAGATCATTAGACCATGAGACAGTAAATAGATCTTAGTAGATCATTAGACCATGAGACAGTAAATAGATGGTAGTAGATCATTAGACCATGAGACAGTAAATAGATCTTAGTAGATCATTAAACCATGAGACAGTAAATAGATCTTAGTAGATCATTAGACCATGAGACAGTAAATAGATGGTAGTAGATCATTAGACCATGAGACAGTAAATAGATGGTAGTAGATCATTAGACCATGAGACAGTAAATAGATGGTAGTAGATCATTAGACCATGAGACAGTAAATAGATGGTAGTAGATCATTAGACTGTGAGACAGTAAATAGATCTTAGTAGATCATTAAACCATGAGACAATAGATAGATGGTAGTAGATCATTAGACCATGAGACAGTAAATAGATGGTAGTAGATCATTAAACCATGAGACAGTAAATAGATGGTAGTAGATCATTAAACCATGAGACAGTAAATAGATGGTAGTAGATCATTAGACTGTGAGACAGTAAATAGATCTTAGTAGATCATTAGACCATGAGACAGTAAATAGATGGTAGTAGATCATTAGACCATGAGACAGTAAATAGATGGTAGTAGATCATTAGACCATGAGACAGTAAATAGATGGTAGTAGATCATTAGACCATGAGACAGTAAATAGATGGTAGTAGATCATTAGACTGTGAGACAGTAAATAGATCTTAGTAGATCATTAGACCATGAGACAGTAAATAGATCTTAGTAGATCATTAGACTGTGAGACAGTAAATAGATCTTAGTAGATCATTAGACCATGAGACAGTAAATAGATCTTAGTAGATCATTAAACCATGAGACAGTAAATAGATGGTAGTAGATCATTAAACCATGAGACAGTAAATAGATCTTAGTAGATCATTAGACCATGAGACAGTAAATAGATGGTAGTAGATCATTAGACCATGAGACAGTAAATAGATGGTAGTAGATCATTAGACCATGAGACAGTAAATAGATGGTAGTAGATCATTAGACCATGAGACAGTAAATAGATTGTAGTAGATCATTAGACCATGAGACAGTAAATAGATGGTAGTAGATCATTAGACCATGAGACAGTAAATAGATGGTAGTAGATCATTAGACCATGAGACAGTAAATAGATGGTAGTAGATCATTAGACCATGAGACAGTAAATAGATGGTAGTAGATCATTAAACTGTGAGACAGTAAATAGATGGTAGTAGATCATTAAACTGTGAGACAGTAAATAGATGGTAGTAGATCATTAGACCATGAGACAGTAAATAGATGGTAGTAGATCATTAGACCATGAGACAGTAAATAGATTGTAGTAGATCATTAGACCATGAGACAGTAAATAGATGGTAGTAGATCATTAGACCATGAGACAGTAAATAGATGGTAGTAGATCATTAGACCATGAGACAGTAAATAGATGGTAGTAGATCATTAAACTGTGAGACAGTAAATAGATGGTAGTAGATCATTAAACCATGAGACAATAGATAGATGGTAGTAGATCATTGATAGATTGATAGATTTGTTCTGTTAAGTGATGCTATTTTGTGACCTGACTGCTGATGTCTCTGTTATCTGTTATCTGTCAGGTACTGATGATGGTTGATGAAGCTTCTCTTGTCTGTTAATATGTGACCGTGCATCAGTTCTTCATGTGTCTCTCTGCAGCCCAGAGAAGGCTCTGAAGGACTCTCTGCAGCCGTACGAGGCAGCCTACCTGTCCAAGTCCCTCTCTCGCCTGTTTGATCCCATCAACCTGGTGTTCCCCATGAGCGGACGCAACCCGCCCTCCAACGACGAGCTGGACAGCATCATCAAGACCATCAGCAGGTTAGAACCACGCAGTACATGCTCACCATCAGCAGGTTAGCAACAGGTCAAACAAGGTCAAACAAGGTCAAAGGTCGACTGTATTATGAGCATGTCTTCTGTGTGTGTTTGCAGTGAGCTGAACGTAGCATCAGTAGATCCTAACCTCTCTCTGGCCGTCTCCAAGAACGCTGCCAAGACCGTCCAGCTCTTCTGTGTCAAGAGTGAGCAGCTGGTGAGTACAGCGTTGTGTGTGTGTGTGTGTG
>CAKALS010000027.1:1160661-1208161 GCA_916701275.1 Sebastes miniatus
TCCTCTCCTCTCCTCCTCTCCTCCTCTCTTCTCCTCTCCTCTCTTCTCCTCTCCTCTCCTCCTCTCCTCCTCTCTTCTCCTCTCCTCTCCTCTCCTCTCCTCTCCTCTCCTCTCCTCTCCTCTCCTCCTCGTTTGTGTCCGTAACAAGTAGTTGAAAACATTTGACACAAATCCTTCCAGATTTCCACAGACCAACATCTCAGAAACGTTCACTTAGACCAGGGGTCAGGGGTCAGGGGTCAGGAGTCAGGGGTCAGGAGTCAGCAACCTTTACTATCTAAAGAGCCATTTTAGGCAAAAAAACAACTAAAATGTGTCTGGAGCCGCAAAACATGTGATCATTGTGATGAAGGTAACACAGTTTATAGTCTCAGTATATAGTATATCAGTCTAATGCAGTGAGGGCCAAAGAGACAATGTACTACGGAGTATTAGGGCCACACTGAGGGAAAACACATCTGAGATTTACACAATAAAGTCAGAATATTACGAGATTAAAGTCATAACTTTATGAGAATAAAAGAAAATGACACGTAAAATAACTACTTTATAATATTATGACTTTATTCTCTAAATCTCAGATGTATTTCTTTCCTCAATGTGGTCCTAATACTCCGTCGTCCCGTCGTACCATAGACCTACAACTATGATCAATAAACATGAATATGTAAACAAAGAACAGTTCTTCATTTCCATGTTTAAAGCTCCACAGAGAGCCCTGGAGAGGAGCTGAAGAGACGCAGGCTGCTGACTTAAAGCTGCAGTAGGCAGTATATTTTTGGCATCACTGGGCAGACATCCCATAATAACCTTTCATCACTGGGCAGACATCCCATAATAACCTTTCATCACTGGGCAGACATCCCATAATAACCTTTCAGCATATTGTAATTCAAGTGTTCTGAGAGAGAACTAGACTTCTGCTCCTCCTCATGGCTCTGTCTTCAGGCTTTAGGACATCTAGCCTGACGGAAGACTTTGACCAATCACAGGTCATTTCAGAGAGAGAGAGCGTTCCTATTGGCTGAGCTCCGGCTGGGGGGCGGGGCTTGGTATTTCCTCAACCTGATCTCAACATGGCTGCCGGCTCACAAACGTTCTCATTCTCCAGCTAAACCGTCACTACAAGATGATTCTGAGATCATCTGAGGAGAGAAATAGACATCAACATAACAGATTATTGATCCATATCTGATCAGCGCTGCCTAGTTTGATCGATTGATCGGAGTTCAGAGTGATTGACAGCTGCTCAGAGGTTTGGTTTGATGATGAAGACCATGTGGGACGTTCTGCTCCAGCACCAGACAGTAAGTGGACCTTGAGTTGTCAACTGCTGTGAAGCTCAGCTATGCTAAATGTTAGCATGTTTAGCTGCTAACATGTTAAATGAACAAACTAGATGTTAGTGTGAGCATGCTGAAGCTAATGCTAATGCTAATGCTGAAGCTAATGCTAATGCTAATGCTGAAGCTAATGCTAATGCTGATGCTAATGCTGATGCTGATGCTAATGCTGATGCTGATGCTAATGCTGATGCTAATGCTGATGCTGATGCTGATGCTGATGCTAATGCTGATGCTGATGCTAATGCTAATGCTGATGCTGATGCTGATGCTAATGCTGATGCTAATGCTGATGCTGATGCTGATGCTGATGCTGAAGCTAATGCTAATGCTGATGCTGATGCTAATGCTGAAGCTAATGCTGATGCTGATGCTGATGCTGATGCTAATGCTGATGCTAATGCTAATGCTAATGCTGATGCTGATGCTAATGCTAATGCTGATGCTGATGCTGATGCTAATGCTGATGCTGATGCTAATGCTAATGCTAATGCTGATGCTGATGCTGATGCTGATGCTGATGCTGATGCTGATGCTAATGCTGATGCTGATGCTGATGCTAATGCTAATGCTAATGCTGATGCTAATGCTGATGCTAATGTTAATGCTAATGCTGATGCTAATGCTAACGTCATCATGCCGGCTAAGAGAGAAACAGATAAACAGATGAGGAAGTCTCGTCTGCACAGGAAGTGGCGTCGTTCCTACCTGAAACATGACGGTGAAGAAGACGACCACGATCGTCGTGGCGACGAAGTAATCCTTGGCTTTGACGTGCTCGCCGTCCAGCAGCACCACCAGAGCGAACGCCACCGCCCCCCGCAGGCCGCCGTACGACATCACCACCTGGTCGATCTTGTCCAACGGGACGAGACGGAAGCGGTTCAGGATCCAGGTCTGACCGATCACACCTGGAGCGCAGAGGTCACTGAAGGTCAGCACGGTGACAGAGGACGGCGGCAGCCAATCAGAAGACGGTAAAGACTCACTGACTCACTAACTGACTTTAAGGAACGGACTTCCTGGTTAGCTCCCTTTTTATTAAATTCATAAATGACATTGATTCTATATTTATTTATATTTATATTATAATTTATATTATTATTATATAATAATATAAATTATAATTTTATATTATTTATATTTTATTTTATTTATTCTGTTCCATAAACTCTGATATTTGTAGATTTATCTATAAAATATTATCTGGGACTTTGAACTTCTACAGGAAAATGTATTTTTTGTTTTTTTTAAAGGTTCAACACAATATATATATATATGAGAGTATTTTATAATCAATCTCATCATCATTGTCGCAAAGTTTTATATTTATAAATGCAGATTTGAGAGAGTTAAACCTCATTTTAATGTTTTCAAGAAAGAAATGGAACTTTATATATTAAGACAATATATTCTAGTGAGTTAGTGCTCCCATTTTAATGTGTTACTTTAGTTACTATTAGTTATTTAGTTATTTATTTAGTTATTTATATTAATCTCTGGCATGTTTTGTGTTTTATGTTACTTTTTTGATTTAACTTTTTGTTTGTTGTTTTCATTTATCCCTTCACTTCCTGTATATGTATTATAATTATACATATATTATATTTAGTATATAAAAACAGTAATGCACTTCATTATAAAGCTGAGGGATATTAATGAGAGAAAGAGAGAAAGAGTTAATGTTGATGTAAAAGGCTGCAGCTGAAGGAGGAGAGCTGTCTGACATCAGGGTGGCATTCTAACTGGAACCAGTGATCAGTGATCATCATCACTAAACCTCTCAGCTGCTGTGAAGCTAAAATGTCACGATGAGGCCCAAACACAAAAGGCCACCGCCGCCTAATTCCTCCTGTTCATCACGCCGGTTGCCCGGTAACCAGACCGACCTGTGAGCTCATGTTTCATCTGGTTTCACGTCTGCTCCTCCTCACAACCGTTAATCTAATATGAGGCGTGTTTGAGACGAAGACGAAGACGAAGACCGTAAAGAGGAGCGACGTAGAGGAGTATAATAAAACTGCCTGATGTGGAGTTTCCTGTTGACGCGTCAGTAAATATCGTATATCTCTGAGAAGTGAAGTCAAGAGTTGGTTCCAGCTGCAGAGCTACACTTCCACCATGTTGGACTGAAAGAGACGACTAGACGCCAGTAACACGTCCTCCTACAAAGAGACGACCAGACGCCAGTAACACGTCCTCCTACAAAGAGACGACCAGACGCCAGTAACACGTCCTCCTACAAAGAGACGACCAGACGCCAGTAACACGTCCTCCTACAAAGAGACGACCAGACGCCAGTAACACGTCCTCCTACAAAGAGACGACCAGACGCCAGTAACACGTCCTCCTACAAAGAGACGACCAGACGCCAGTAACACGTCCTCCTACAAAGAGACGACCAGACGCCAGTAACACGTCCTCCTACAAAGAGACGACCAGACGCCAGTAACACGTCCTCCTACAAAGAGACGACCAGACGCCAGTAACACGTCCTCCTACAAAGAGACGACCAGACGCCAGTAACACGTCCTCCTACAAAGAGACGACCAGACGCCAGTAAAACGTCCTCCTACAAAGAGACGACCAGACGCCAGTAACACGTCCTCCTACAAAGAGACGACCAGACGCCAGTAAAACGTCCTCCTACAAAGAGACGACCAGACGCCAGTAACACGTCCTCCTACAAAGAGACGACCAGACGCCAGTAAAACGTCCTCCTACAAAGAGACGACCAGACGCCAGTAACACGTCCTCCTACAAAGAGACGACCAGACGCCAGTAAAACGTCCTCCTACAAAGAGACGACCAGACGCCAGTAACACGTCCTCCTACAAAGAGACGACCAGACGCCAGTAAAACGTCCTCCTACAAAGAGACGACCAGACGCCAGTAACACGTCCTCCTACAAAGAGACGACCAGACGCCAGTAAAACGTCCTCCTACAAAGAGACGACCAGACGCCAGTAACACGTCCTCCTACAAAGAGACGACCAGACGCCAGTAACACGTCCTCCTACAAAGAGACGACCAGACGCCAGTAACACGTCCTCCTACAAAGAGACGACCAGACGCCAGTAACACGTCCTCCTACAAAGAGACGACCAGACGCCAGTAACACGTCCTCCTACAAAGAGACGACCAGACGCCAGTAAAACGTCCTCCTACAAAGAGACGTCCAGACGCCAGTAAAACGTCCTCCTACAAAGAGACGACCAGACGCCAGTAAAACGTCCTCCTACAAAGAGACGACCAGACGCCAGTAACACGTCCTCCTACAAAGAGACGACCAGACGCCAGTAACACGTCCTCCTACAAAGAGACGACCAGACGCCAGTAACACGTCCTCCTACAAAGAGACGACCAGACGCCAGTAACACGTCCTCCTACAAAGAGACGACCAGACGCCAGTAACACGTCCTCCTACAAAGAGACGACCAGACGCCAGTAAAACGTCCTCCTACAAAGAGACGACCAGACGCCAGTAACACGTCCTCCTACAAAGAGACGACGAGACGCCAGTAACACGTCCTCCTACAAAGAGACGACTAGACGCCAGTAAAACGTCCTCCTACAAAGAGACGACCAGACGCCAGTAAAACGTCCTCCTACAAAGAGACGACCAGACGCCAGTAACACGTCCTCCTACAAAGAGACGACCAGACGCCAGTAACACGTCCTCCTACAAAGAGACGACTAGACGCCAGTAAAACGTCCTCCTACAAAGAGACGACCAGACGCCAGTAAAACGTCCTCCTACAAAGAGACGACCAGACGCCAGTAACACGTCCTCCTACAAAGAGACGACGAGACGCCAGTAACACGTCCTCCTACAAAGAGACGACTAGACGCCAGTAAAACGTCCTCCTACAAAGAGACGACTAGACGCCAGTAAAACGTCCTCCTACAAAGAGACGGACAAAAGTAAAACTACATTATTTCTATTCTCATCACCATCTTGGTTTCTGGTCGTCTCCATCTTGGTTTTTGGCTGTCACCATCTTGGTTCCATCGGCATCTTGGTTTTTGGCTACCGCAGCGCCATCTAGAGATCCCCGTCTTTTCTTCCAGACTGTTTGGTTATATTTTGGCTAACAGAAGAACAATCAGAGGCACTTGAAGCGTTTCTTGAGAAGAAAGACGTGTTTGTTGTACTTCTGTAAAGTTGGATACGACAGCTCATCTCTGATCGCGGTGGTCTCTGACGTGCTCTGCCCAAAAGCGCCTGGCTTTAATGTGCTGTGATTCGCCGTCTACAGCGAGCAGACCTGGTCTCTGGACGCTCAGCGCTACGTTGATAATGCCTGAGAGGGTCCACACTAACTAGATCTGGTGACGTCAGGCTACATGCTGATTTACACATCGATGAAGTTTGGACATTCTTCTCTGTTCTCTATGACATCATTCTCTTGTATTTCTCTTCTGATTATATATATATCTATATAGATCTATAGATCTATATAAATATATCTATAGATATGTATATATAAATATGATATCCATATGTACATGTTGATGGTTGTGTTTCTAAACGTGCTGAGCTTCCTCGTGTCTGCAGTAAAGAGAACAAACTGGAGACGGACCTGCAGCTCTGAAGACGAAGATGAAGACGAGCGTACAGGACACCAGGCCGGTGTCCCAGGCCCACTTGGACTTGTCCACCGCTGAGATCCCCAGGAAGATGAAGATGATGGTCTCAGCGATGCTGGCCAGAGTCTTCATCGTGTACTTCACCGTGGTCCGAGACTTCTGGGAAATGTTGGCCTCCACGTATTTATTGGCACCGATTCCACAGAAGGTCATCCTGAGGACAGAGAGGGACAGAGAGAGGTCTCTCTGGGTCTACTGGTCTTACTGGGTCTACTGGTCATAGTGGTCTCTCTGGTTCTACTGGTCTCTCTGGTTCTACTGGTCTCTCTGGGTCTACTGGTCTTAGTGGTCTACTGGTCTCTCTGGGTCTACTGGTCTCTCTGGGTCTACTGGTCATAGTGGTCTCTCTGGGTCTACTGGTCTCTCTGGTTCTACTGGTCTCCCTGGGTCTACTGGTCTTAGTGGTCTACTGGTTGGGGGGACTTACGACAGGATGGCGGAGAGGGAGAAGAGCTCGGCGGTCAGGTACGCCAGGTAGACCAGCAGGAAGACGAAGAGCGGCTCGATGATCCGAACCTTCTTGGTGAAACGAGTGATGAAGCCGAGGAGGACGGCAAAAACCAGACCCACCAGAGTCCCCCCGATACTGACGATGAGGAAGGAGGCTGCAGAGGAGGAGGAGGAGGAGGAGGAGGAGGAGGAGGAAGAGGAAGAAGAGGAAGAAGAGGAGGAGGAGGAGGAGGAGGAGGAGGAGGAGGAAGAAGAGGAGGAGGAGGAAGAGGAGGAGGAAGAGGAGGAGGAGGAGGATGAGGAGGAGGAAGAAGAGGAAGAGGAAAAAGAGGAAGAGGAGGAGGAGGAGTCAGTAGAGTCAGTAGAATCAGTAGAGTCAGTAGAGTCAGTAGAGTAGAGTCAGTAGAGTCAGTAGAGTCAGTAGAGTCAGTAGAGTAGAGTCAGTAGAGTCAGTAGAGTCAGTAGAGTGAGTAGAGTCAGTAGAGTAGAGTCAGTAGAGTCAGTAGAGTCAGTAGAGCAGTAGAGTCAGTAGAGTCAGTAGAGTCAGTAGAGTAGAGTCAGTAGAGTCAGTAGAGTCAGTAGAGTGAGTAGAGTCAGTAGAGTCAGTAGAGTCAGTAGAGCAGTAGAGTCAGTAGAGTCAGTAGAATCAGTAGAGTCAGTAGAGTGAGTAGAGTCAGTAGAGCAGTAGAGTAGAGTCAGTAGAGTCAGTAGAGCAGTAGAGTCAGTAGAGTCAGTAGAGTCAGTAGAATCAGTAGAGTCAGTAGAGTGAGTAGAGTCAGTAGAGCAGTAGAGTAGAGTCAGTAGAGTCAGTAGAGTCAGTAGAGTAGAGTCAGTAGAGTCAGTAGAGTCAGTAGAGTAGAGTCAGTAGTCAGTAGAGTCAGTAGTCAGTAGAGTCAGTAGAGTCAGTAGAGTCAGTAGAGTAGAGTCAGTAGAGTCAGTAGAGTCAGTAGAGTAGAGTCAGTAGAGTCAGTAGTCAGTAGAGTCAGTAGTCAGTAGAGTCAGTAGAGTCAGTAGAGTCATAGAGTCAGTAGAGTCAGTAGAGCAGTAGAGTAGAGTCAGTAGAGTCAGTAGTCAGTAGAGTCAGTAGTCAGTAGAGTCAGTAGAGTCAGTAGAGTAGAGTCAGTAGAGTCAGTAGAGTCAGTAGAGCAGTAGAGTCAGTAGAGTAGAGTCAGTAGAGCAGTAGAGTCAGTAGAGCAGTAGAGTAGAGTCAGTAGAGTCAGTAGAGTGAGTAGAGTCAGTAGAGCAGTAGAGTAGAGTCAGTAGAGTCAGTAGAGCAGTAGAGTAGAGTCAGTAGAGTCAGTAGAGCAGTAGAGTCAGTAGAGCAGTAGAGTAGAGTCAGTAGAGTAGAGTCAGTAGAGTCAGTAGTCAGTAGAGTCAGTAGTCAGTAGAGTCAGTAGAGTCAGTAGAGTCATAGAGTCAGTAGTCAGTAGAGCAGTAGAGTAGAGTCAGTAGAGTCAGTAGTCAGTAGAGTCAGTAGTCAGTAGAGTCAGTAGAGTAGAGTCAGTAGAGTCAGTAGAGTCAGTAGAGCAGTAGAGTCAGTAGAGTAGAGTCAGTAGAGCAGTAGAGTCAGTAGAGCAGTAGAGTAGAGTCAGTAGAGTGAGTAGAGTCAGTAGAGCAGTAGAGTAGAGTCAGTAGAGTCAGTAGAGCAGTAGAGTAGAGTCAGTAGAGTCAGTAGAGTCAGTAGAGTCAGTAGAGTCAGTAGAGCAGTAGAGTCAGTAGAGTAGAGTCAGTAGAGTGAGTAGAGTCAGTAGAGCAGTAGAGTAGAGTCAGTAGAGTCAGTAGAGCAGTAGAGTAGAGTCAGTAGAGCAGTAGAGTCAGTAGAGCAGTAGTCAGTAGAGTCAGTAGAGTCAGTAGAATCAGTAGAGTCAGTAGAGTGAGTAGAGTCAGTAGAGCAGTAGAGTAGAGTCAGTAGAGTCAGTAGAGTCAGTAGAGCAGTAGAGTCAGTAGAGCAGTAGAGTCAGTAGAGCAGTAGAGTCAGTAGAGTGAGTAGAGTCAGTAGAGCAGTAGAGTAGAGTCAGTAGTCAGTAGAGCAGTAGAGTAGAGTCAGTAGAGTCAGTAGAGCAGTAGAGTAGAGTCAGTAGAGTCAGTAGAGTCAGTAGAGCAGTAGAGTAGAGTCAGTAGTCAGTAGAGCAGTAGAGTAGAGTCAGTAGAGTCAGTAGAGCAGTAGAGTAGAGTCAGTAGAGTCAGTAGAGTCAGTAGAGTAGAGTCAGTAGAGTCAGTAGAGCAGTAGAGTAGAGTCAGTAGAGTCAGTAGAGTCAGTAGAGTAGAGTCAGTAGAGCAGTAGAGTCAGTAGAGTCAGTAGAGTCAGTAGAGTCAGTAGAGTAGAGTCAGTAGAGTCAGTAGAGTCAGTAGAGTAGAGTCAATAGAGTCAGTAGAGTCAGTAGAGCAGTAGAGTCAGTAGAGTCAGTAGAGTCAGTAGAGTAGAGTCAGTAGAGTCAGTAGTCAGTAGAGTCAGTAGTCAGTAGAGTCAGTAGAGTCAGTAGAGTCAGTAGAGTAGAGTCAGTAGTCAGTAGAGTAGAGTCAGTAGAGTCAGTAGTCAGTAGAGTCAGTAGTCAGTAGAGTCAGTAGAGTCAGTAGAGTCATAGAGTCAGTAGAGTCAGTAGAGCAGTAGAGTAGAGTCAGTAGAGTCAGTAGTCAGTAGAGTCAGTAGTCAGTAGAGTCAGTAGAGTCAGTAGAGTAGAGTCAGTAGAGTCAGTAGAGTCAGTAGAGCAGTAGAGTAGAGTCAGTAGAGCAGTAGAGTCAGTAGAGCAGTAGAGTAGAGTCAGTAGAGTAGAGTCAGTAGAGTCAGTAGAGTCAGTAGAGCAGTAGAGTCAGTAGAGTAGAGTCAGTAGAGCAGTAGAGTCAGTAGAGCAGTAGAGTAGAGTCAGTAGAGTGAGTAGAGTCAGTAGAGCAGTAGAGTAGAGTCAGTAGAGTCAGTAGAGCAGTAGAGTAGAGTCAGTAGAGTCAGTAGAGTCAGTAGAGTCAGTAGAGCAGTAGAGTCAGTAGAGTAGAGTCAGTAGAGTCAGTAGAGTCAGTAGAGTGAGTAGAGTCAGTAGAGCAGTAGAGTAGAGTCAGTAGAGTCAGTAGAGCAGTAGAGTAGAGTCAGTAGAGCAGTAGAGTCAGTAGAGCAGTAGTCAGTAGAGTCAGTAGAGTCAGTAGAATCAGTAGAGTCAGTAGAGTGAGTAGAGTCAGTAGAGCAGTAGAGTAGAGTCAGTAGAGTCAGTAGAGTCAGTAGAGCAGTAGAGTCAGTAGAGCAGTAGAGTCAGTAGAGCAGTAGAGTCAGTAGAGTGAGTAGAGTCAGTAGAGCAGTAGAGTAGAGTCAGTAGTCAGTAGAGCAGTAGAGTAGAGTCAGTAGAGTCAGTAGAGCAGTAGAGTAGAGTCAGTAGAGTCAGTAGAGTCAGTAGAGCAGTAGAGTAGAGTCAGTAGTCAGTAGAGCAGTAGAGTAGAGTCAGTAGAGTCAGTAGAGCAGTAGAGTAGAGTCAGTAGAGTCAGTAGAGTCAGTAGAGTAGAGTCAGTAGAGTCAGTAGAGCAGTAGAGTAGAGTCAGTAGAGTCAGTAGAGCAGTAGAGTAGAGTCAGTAGAGTCAGTAGAGTCAGTAGAGTAGAGTCAGTAGAGTCAGTAGAGTCAGTAGAGTCAGTAGAGTAGAGTCAGTAGAGCAGTAGAGTCAGTAGAGTCAGTAGAGTCAGTAGAGTCAGTAGAGTAGAGTCAGTAGAGTCAGTAGAGTCAGTAGAGTCAGTAGAGTAGAGTCAATAGAGTCAGTAGAGTCAGTAGAGTCAGTAGAGTCAGTAGAGCAGTAGAGTAGAGTCAGTAGAGTCAGTAGAGTCAGTAGAGTAGAGTCAGTAGAGTCAGTAGAGTCAGTAGAGTCAGTAGAGTAGAGTCAGTAGAGCAGTAGAGTCAGTAGAGTCAGTAGAGTCAGTAGAGTAGAGTCAGTAGAGTCAGTAGAGTCAGTAGAGTAGAGTCAATAGAGTCAGTAGAGTCAGTAGAGTCAGTAGAGTCAGTAGAGCAGTAGAGTAGAGTCAGTAGAGTCAGTAGAGTCAGTAGAGTAGAGTCAGTAGAGTCAGTAGAGTCAGTAGAGTCAGTAGAGTAGACAATAGAGTCAGTAGAGTCAGTAGAGTCAGTAGAGTCAGTAGAGTAGAGTCAATAGAGTCAGTAGAGTCAGTAGAGTCAGTAGAGTCAGTAGAGCAGTAGAGTAGAGTCAGTAGAGTCAGTAGAGTCAGTAGAGTCAGTAGAGTAGAGTCAATAGAGTCAGTAGAGTCAGTAGAGTCAGTAGAGTCAGTAGATGTAGAGTCAATAGAGTCAGTAGAGTCAGTAGAGTCAGTAGAGTAGAGTCAGTAGAGTCAGTAGAGTCAGTAGAGTCAGTAGAGTAGAGTCAATAGAGTCAGTAGAGTCAGTAGAGTCAGTAGAGTCAGTAGAGTAGAGTCAGTAGAGTCAGTAGAGTCAGTAGAGTCAGTAGAGTAGAGTCAGTAGAGTCAGTAGAGTCAGTAGAGTCAGTAGAGTAGAGTCAATAGAGTCAGTAGAGTCAGTAGAGTCAGTAGAGTCAGTAGAGTAGAGTCAATAGAGTCAGTAGAGTCAGTAGAGTCAGTAGAGTCAGTAGAGTCAGTAGAGTAGAGTCAGTAGAGTCAGTAGAGTCAGTAGAGTAGAGTCAATAGAGTCAGTAGAGTCAGTAGAGTCAGTAGAGTCAGTAGAGTCAGTAGATGTAGTTCTGTGGACTCACCGACTCCTTTGAAATAATCTGCAGTCTGAACGTTCTCCGCTCCGACTTCCACAAAGGAAATGTAGACTTTATATAAAACCTGGAGGACAGAGACACAAAGAGGTCAGAGGTCAGAGGTCAGAGGAGGTCAGAGGTCACAGGAGGTCACAGGAGGTCAGAGGTCACATCAGGTGGTTTCAGACAGCTGTCGGAGGACTCCGCTCTCAGCTCAGCGTGTCGTGATGACTTCAATAAGAACTTTTGTAAAGTCAAGTGCGTCACATCCGACCTCAGAGTTCACTGTCGCTAGGCAACTGACAATAAAAACAGACGTCACCTTCTCCCCTTTTCTTTTCTCTTCAAGGACGAAGAAGAAGAAGAAGAAGAAGAAGAAGAAGAAGAGGAGGGACAGTTCTTTGATCTAGTATATAGGGTTGTGATGTAAAGCCCGAGGACAGTCGCGTTCGGAACGGCTCGGGTTTTGGTTGTGTTTTTGTCTGCTGATATTGAAACACAATAAAACTCTGCTTTTTGCATCATACTTGTGCAGCATCAAGAGATTCATGTGAGTCACCTGTGTTGACTTTCTGACACCTTTAAAATTGAACATTGAAGAACATTGAACTGGAGTCTCAGTCATTCCAGGCCCAAGGTTTGAGATACCCAGATTCAACACTATGTTGTTTTAATATGAACGTGGTCACATGATCGTAGCAATTGAACCGTTTCAGAGCTGTGACAGGTTGTTCTATAGAATCAGTAGGAGCTGTGACAGGTTGTTCTATAGGATCAGTAGGAGCTGTGACAGGTTGTTCTATAGGATCAGTAGGAGCTGTGACAGGTTGTTCTATAGGATCAGTAGGAGCTGTGACAGGTTGTTCTATAGGATCAGTAGGAGCTGTGACAGGTTGTTCTATAGGATCAGTAGGAGCTGTGACAGGTTGTTCTATAGGATCAGTAGGAGCTGTGACAGGTTGTTCTGTAGGATCAGTAGGAGGTGTGACAGGTTGTTCTATAGGATCAGTAGGAGCTATGACAGGTTGTTCTATAGGATCAGTAGGAGCTGTGACAGGTTGTTCTATAGGATCAGTAGGAGGTGTGACAGGTTGTTCTGTAGGATCAGTAGGAGCTGTGACAGGTTGTTCTATAGGATCAGTAGGAGGTGTGACAGGTTGTTCTATAGGATCAGTAGGAGCTGTGACAGGTTGTTCTGTAGGATCAGTAGGAGCTGTGACAGGTTGTTCTATAGGATCAGTAGGAGGTGTGACAGGTTGTTCTATAGGATCAGTAGGAGGTGTGACAGGTTGTTCTGTAGGATCAGTAGGAGCTGTGACAGGTTGTTCTATAGGATCAGTAGGAGGTGTGACAGGTTGTTCTATAGGATCAGTAGGAGGTGTGACAGGTTGTTCTATAGGATCAGTAGGAGCTGTGACAGGTTGTTCTATAGGATCAGTAGGAGGTGTGACAGGTTGTTCTATAGGATCAGTAGGAGGTGTGACAGGTTGTTCTATAGGATCAGTAGGAGGTGTGACAGGTTGTTCTATAGGATCAGTAGGAGCTGTGACAGGTTGTTCTGTAGGATCAGTAGGAGGTGTGCTTCAGGAGGCGTTTAGTGATGAAGTGATGTAGAAACACTGAACCTCCGTCTCTTCTCCTCTCTCTGAGTTTTACACACTTTGGTTCCTTCCTCTTGTTGGTGAGATTAGTTCTGGTTCTGGTTCTGAGTGCTGCTGAGGATTAGAAAGAGTTAATCTGCTCACAACGCTTTAATCTCAGCTTCCTCCAACTCAACACGTCACAGAGGAAAGGTAGTTTACTGTAGGAGTTCCTGCTCTTCATCAGCTGTTACTGTGACCAAGAACATTACAGCTGTTTCCTGCTCTCCAGAGGACGAACTCTCTGTTCCTGTAGCGCCACCATCAGGACAAACTGGACACGTTTAGACCTCCATAAACACAACTCACTTCTTCACCGTCAGTCACTGTGTTGCTGCTCAAAACAGAAGAGCAACATCTCACTGAACCTCCTGACACTCTGAGAAACACTACTACTACTAGTATTACTACTACTACTACTACTGATACTAGTATTACTACTACTACTACTACTACTACTACTAGTATTACTACTACTGATACTGATACTAGTATTACTACTACTACTACTACTACTACTAGTATTACTACTACTGATACTGATACTAGTATTACTACTACTGATACTAGTATTACTACTACTACTACTACTACTACTACTGATACTGATACTAGTATTACTACTACTGATACTAGTATTACTACTACTACTACTACTGATACTAGTATTACTACTACTGCTACTACTACCACTAATACTACTAGTACTACTACTGATACTAGTATTACTACTACTGATACTGATACTGATACTACTACTACTACTACTACTACTACTACTACTGCTACTACTAGTACTACTACTACTACTACTACTACTACTACTACTACTACTGATACTACTAGTACTACTACTGATACTGATACTGATACTAGTATTACTACTACTACTACTACTAATACTAATACTACTACTACGGATACTACTAGTACTACTACTACTACTGATACTGATACTAGTATTACTACTACTACTAGTACTGATACTAGTATTACAACTACTACTACTAATACTAATACTACTACTACGGATACTACTAGTACTACTACTACTACTGATACTGATACTAGTATTACAACTACTACTACTACTAATACTACTACTACTGATACTACTAGTACTACTATTGATACTGATACTGATACTAGTATTACTACTACTACTACTACTACTACTACGGATACTACTAGTACTACTACTACTACTGATACTGATACTAGTATTACTACTACTACTAGTACTGATACTAGTATTACTACTACTACTACTACTAATACTACTACTACTGATACTACTAGTACTACTACTGATACTGATACTAGTATTACTACTACTAGTACTGATACTGATACTAGTATTACTACTACTAGTACTGATACTGATACTAGTATTACTACTACTAGTACTACTACAGATACTACTACCACTACTACTACTACTACTACTAATACTGATACTACTAGTACTACTACTGATACTGATACTACTACTACTACTACTACTAATACTACTGATACTACTAGTACTACTACTGATACTGATACTAGTATTACTACTACTGATACTGATACTAGTATTACTACTACTACTACTACTACTACTACTGATACTGATACTACTACTACTACTACTACTATTACTACTACTAATACTACTGATACTACTAGTACTACTACTGATACTGATACTGATACTAGTATTACTACTACTAGTGCTGATACTGATACTAGTATTACTACTACTACTACTACTACTACTATTACTACTACTACTACTACTAGTGCTGATACTGATACTAGTATTACTACTACTACTACTACTACTACTACTAATACTACTGATACTACTAGTACTACTACTGATACTGATACTGATACTAGTATTACTATTACTGATACTGATACTGATACTAGTATTACTACTACTGTTAGTACTGCTACAACAGGTACAAATACCACAGGAGTAGACAGAGTACTAGTGAGGAAGTTTGGTACACATTATGCTCACACATGCACATTATTGACCTTTTAAGCCTCTCGGTTGCCATAGTAACACCCCAACACGTCTCATGTGACGAGGTGTCAGACTGTGTGTGTGTGTGTGTGTGTGTGTGTCTCACCACGGTGACGGCGTCGTTAACCAGCGACTCTCCGAACACGATGATGAAGAGCGTGTCGTTGACGTGAACCTCCTCGAACACGGCGAGCACGGCCACGGGGTCGACGGCCGAGATCAGGGCGCCAAACAGCAGGAAGTCCATCAGGTCGGCCTGGACGCGCTCGTCTGCACGCACGCACATACACACTCACCCACACACACATGCACGCGCACACACACACACACACACACACACACACACACACACACACACACACACACACACACACAGAGAGTTGAACTTCATAAAGAGTTGTTACTGGAGGACACAACAATGATCAAACTCAGCACCTGGTTTACACTAGACAGCTAGACCTCCTCAGTGTGACCTCAGACTGACCTATGACCCCTAGCAGTTTGGTAACGTCCTCAGTGTGACCTCAGACTGACCTATGACCCCCAGCAGTTTGGTAACGTCCTCAGTGTGACCTCAGACTGACCTATGACCCCTAGCAGTTTGGTAACGTCCTCAGTGTGACCTCAGACTGACCTATGACCCCTAGCAGTTTGGTAACGTCCTCAGTGTGACCTCAGACTGACCTATGACCCCCAGCAGTTTGGTAATGTCCTCAGTGTGACCTCAGACTGACCTATGACCTCTAGCAAATTGGTAACGTCCTCAGTGTGACCTCAGACTGACCTATGACCCCTAGCAGTTTGGTAACGTCCTCAGTGTGACCTCAGACAGACCTATGACCCCTAGCAGTTTGGTAATGTCCTCAGTGTGACCTCAGACTGACCTATGACCCCCAGCAGTTTGGTAACGTCCTCAGTGTGACCTCAGACTGACCTATGACCCCCAGCAGTTTGGCGGCGTACAGGCAGAAGCCGGTGCAGAAGGCGTTCCACAGCGTTCCCACCACGGCGTACAGCAGGATGGCGCCCAGGTTGTCGAAGAAGAGGCGGGCCGGCATGAAGTAGCCGGCGTCGCCCACGATGGTCGGCAGCAGGAAGAGGAAGAAGAGGGCGGGCTCTAGCTGGTACAGCTGCTTCTTATTGGCTATCAGGACGACACCGCCCAGAACCAGACCCAGCAGGATCAGCATGCAGCTCTCAGGGACCACCGTGGTGAACCGCTGGGACAAGTGGAACACTGCAGGACGAGAGACAGGTCAGAGACAGCAGGACGAGAGACGGGTCAGAGGCAGCAGGACGAGAGACGGGTCAGAGGCAGCAGGACGAGAGACGGGTCAGAGACAGCAGCAGGACGAGAGACGGGTCAGAGACAGCAGCAGGACGAGAGACGGGTCAGAGACAGCAGGACGAGAGACGGGTCAGAGACAGCAGGACGAGAGACGGGTCAGAGACAGCAGGACGAGAGACGGGTCAGAGACAGCAGCAGGACGAGAGACGGGTCAGAGACAGCAGGACGAGAGACGGGTCAGAGACAGCAGGACGAGAGACGGGTCAGAGACAGCAGGACGAGAGACGGGTCAGAGACAGCAGCAGGACGAGAGACGGGTCAGAGACAGCAGGACGAGAGACGGGTCAGACACTCAGACAGCAGGACGGGAGACGGGTCAGAGACAGCAGCAGGACGAGAGACGGGTCAGAGACAGCAGGACGAGAGACGGGTCAGAGACAGCAGGACGAGAGACGGGTCAGAGGCAGCAGGACGAGAGACGGGTCAGAGACAGCAGGACGAGAGACGGGTCAGAGACAGCAGCA
Source organism: Sebastes miniatus (assembly GCA_916701275.1). Taxonomy (NCBI): domain Eukaryota; kingdom Metazoa; phylum Chordata; class Actinopteri; order Perciformes; family Sebastidae; genus Sebastes; species Sebastes miniatus. The sequence continues at coordinate 1,177,257 of CAKALS010000027.1, forward strand.
GGACGAGAGACGGGTCAGAGACAGCAGGACGAGAGACGGGTCAGAGACGGCAGGACGAGAGACGGGTCAGAGACAGCAGCAGGACGAGAGACGGGTCAGACACTCAGACAGCAGGACGAGAGACGGGTCAGAGACAGCAGCAGGACGAGAGACGGGTCAGAGACAGCAGGACGAGAGACGGGTCAGAGACAGCAGCAGGACGAGAGACGGGTCAGAGACAGCAGGACGAGAGACGGGTCAGAGACAGCAGGACGAGAGACGGGTCAGAGACAGCAGCAGGACGAGAGACGGGTCAGACACTCAGACAGCAGGACGAGAGACGGGTCAGAGACAGCAGCAGGACGAGAGACGGGTCAGAGACAGCAGCAGGACGAGAGACGGGTCAGAGACAGCAGGACGAGAGACGGGTCAGAGACAGCAGCAGGACGAGAGACGGGTCAGAGACAGCAGGACGAGAGACGGGTCAGAGACAGCAGGACGAGAGACGGGTCAGAGGCAGCAGGACGAGAGACGGGTCAGAGACAGCAGCAGGACGAGAGACGGGTCAGAGACAGCAGCAGGACGAGAGACGGGTCAGAGACAGCAGGACGAGAGACGGGTCAGAGACAGCAGCAGGACGAGAGACGGGTCAGAGACAGCAGGACGAGAGACGGGTCAGAGACAGCAGGACGAGAGACGGGTCAGAGACAGCAGGACGAGAGACGGGTCAGAGACAGCAGCAGGACGAGAGACGGGTCAGAGACAGCAGGACGAGAGACGGGTCAGAGACAGCAGGACGAGAGACGGGTCAGAGACAGCAGGACGAGAGACGGGTCAGAGACAGCAGCAGGACGAGAGACGGGTCAGAGACAGCAGGACGAGAGACGGGTCAGACACTCAGACAGCAGGACGGGAGACGGGTCAGAGACAGCAGCAGGACGAGAGACGGGTCAGAGACAGCAGGACGAGAGACGGGTCAGAGACAGCAGGACGAGAGACGGGTCAGAGGCAGCAGGACGAGAGACGGGTCAGAGACAGCAGGACGAGAGACGGGTCAGAGACAGCAGGACGAGAGACGGGTCAGAGGCAGCAGGACGAGAGACGGGTCAGAGGCAGCAGGACGAGAGACGGGTCAGAGACAGCAGCAGGACGAGAGACGGGTCAGAGACAGCAGGACGAGAGACGGGTCAGAGACGGCAGGACGAGAGACGGGTCAGAGACAGCAGCAGGACGAGAGACGGGTCAGACACTCAGACAGCAGGACGAGAGACGGGTCAGAGACAGCAGCAGGACGAGAGACGGGTCAGAGACAGCAGGACGAGAGACGGGTCAGAGACAGCAGCAGGACGAGAGACGGGTCAGAGACAGCAGGACGAGAGACGGGTCAGAGACAGCAGCAGGACGAGAGACGGGTCAGACACTCAGACAGCAGGACGAGAGACGGGTCAGAGACAGCAGCAGGACGAGAGACGGGTCAGAGACAGCAGCAGGACGAGAGACGGGTCAGAGACAGCAGGACGAGAGACGGGTCAGAGACAGCAGCAGGACGAGAGACGGGTCAGAGACAGCAGGACGAGAGACGGGTCAGAGACAGCAGGACGAGAGACGGGTCAGAGACAGCAGGACGAGAGACGGGTCAGAGACAGCAGGACGAGAGACGGGTCAGAGACAGCAGCAGGACGAGAGACGGGTCAGAGACAGCAGGACGAGAGACGGGTCAGAGACAGCAGGACGAGAGACGGGTCAGAGACAGCAGCAGGACGAGAGACGGGTCAGACACTCAGACAGCAGGACGAGAGACGGGTCAGAGACAGCAGCAGGACGAGAGACGGGTCAGAGACAGCAGCAGGACGAGAGACGGGTCAGAGACAGCAGGACGAGAGACGGGTCAGAGACAGCAGCAGGACGAGAGACGGGTCAGAGACAGCAGGACGAGAGACGGGTCAGAGACAGCAGGATGAGAGACGGGTCAGAGACAGCAGCAGGACGAGAGACGGGTCAGAGACAGCAGGACGAGAGACGGGTCAGAGACAGCAGGACGAGAGACGGGTCAGAGACAGCAGCAGGACGAGAGACGGGTCAGACTCTCAGACAGCAGGACGAGAGACGGGTCAGAGACAGCAGCAGGACGAGAGACGGGTCAGAGACAGCAGCAGGACGAGAGACGGGTCAGAGACAGCAGGACGAGAGACGGGTCAGAGGCAGCAGGACGAGAGACGGGTCAGAGGCAGCAGGACGAGAGACGGGTCAGACACTCAGACAGCAGGACGAGAGACGGGTCAGAGACAGCAGCAGGACGAGAGACGGGTCAGAGGCAGCAGGACGAGAGACGGGTCAGAGACAGCAGCAGGACGAGAGACGGGTCAGAGACAGCAGGATGAGAGACGGGTCAGAGACAGCAGGACGAGAGACGGGTCAGAGACAGCAGCAGGACGAGAGACGGGTCAGAGGCAGCAGGACGAGAGACGGGTCAGAGACAGCAGGACGAGAGACGGGTCAGAGACAGCAGGACGAGAAACGGGTCAGAGACAGCAGGACGAGAGACGGGTCAGAGACAGCAGCAGGACGAGAGACGGGTCAGACACTCAGACAGCAGGACGAGAGACGGGTCAGAGACAGCAGCAGGACGAGAGACGGGTCAGAGGCAGCAGCAGGACGAGAGACGGGTCAGAGGCAGCAGGACGAGAGACGGGTCAGAGACAGCAGGACGAGAGACGGGTCAGAGGCAGCAGGACGAGAGACGGGTCAGAGACAGCAGGATGAGAGACGGGTCAGAGACAGCAGGACGAGAAACGGGTCAGAGACAGCAGGATGAGAGACGGGTCAGAGACAGCAGGACGAGAGACGGGTCAGACACTCAGACAGCAGGACGAGAGACGGGTCAGAGACAGCAGCAGGACGAGAGACGGGTCAGAGACAGCAGCAGGACGAGAGACGGGTCAGAGGCAGCAGCAGGACGAGAGACGGGTCAGAGGCAGCAGGACGAGAGACGGGTCAGACACTCAGACAGCAGGACGAGAGACGGGTCAGAGACAGCAGCAGGACGAGAGACGGGTCAGAGACAGCAGCAGGACGAGAGACGGGTCAGAGGCAGCAGCAGGACGAGAGACGGGTCAGAGGCAGCAGGACGAGAGACGGGTCAGAGACAGCAGCAGGACGAGAGACGGGTCAGAGACAGCAGGACGAGAGACGGGTCAGAGACAGCAGGACGAGAGACGGGTCAGAGACAGCAGGATGAGAGACGGGTCAGAGGCAGCAGGACGAGAAACGGGTCAGAGACAGCAGGATGAGAGACGGGTCAGAGACAGCAGCAGGACGAGAGACGGGTCAGACACTCAGACAGCAGGACGAGAGACGGGTCAGAGACAGCAGCAGGACGAGAGACGGGTCAGACACTCAGACAGCAGGACGAGAGACGGGTCAGAGACAGCAGCAGGACGAGAGACGGGTCAGAGGCAGCAGCAGGACGAGAGACGGGTCAGAGGCAGCAGGACGAGAGACGGGTCAGAGACAGCAGGACGAGAGACGGGTCAGAGGCAGCAGGACGAGAGACGGGTCAGAGACAGCAGCAGGACGAGAAACGGGTCAGAGACAGCAGGATGAGAGACGGGTCAGAGACAGCAGGACAAGAGACGGGTCAGAGGCAGCAGCAGGACGAGAGACGGGTCAGAGGCAGCAGGACGAGAGACGGGTCAGAGACAGCAGCAGGACGAGAAACGGGTCAGAGACAGCAGGACGAGAGACGGGTCAGAGACAGCAGCAGGACGAGAGACGGGTCAGAGACAGCAGCAGGATGAAAAGACGACCTCTTCATCTTCATCACTTTAAAGATGGTTTATGGATCTTTTGGCTCAAATACAAAACAACAATAACTGAAACTCTAATCAACACCATGTTGGTCCGTCACTAAACTCTGTCTGACTTCCTGTCTCCTTGTCTCCTCTCCTTGTCTCCTCTCCTTGTCCCCTCCCTGACTCCTCTCCTTGTCTCCTCTCCCTGTCTCCTCTCCTTGTCTCCTCTCCCTGTCTCCTCTCCTTGTCTCCTCTCCCTGTCTCCTCTCCCTGTCTCCTCTCCTTGTCTCCTCTCCTTGTCCCCTCCCTGACTCCAGATGATGGATAGAAACATAAACACAGACGGAGGTTGGTGTGTTTCAGTCACTTCCTGTTTGTGTTGGCGCCGTATGAATCACTGACCTGAGACCAGCTGGACGTTTTCATTACGACTCTACGAGCTGGGAATTCCTGTTTTCTGACCCAGACTTGAACGCAACATGAGAACGTCTGCCTGACCTTGACATGACCCTGATGATGACTTCCTGCATGGATGCCACGACTCCTCCCAGCTGATGACATTAGTTACGTTACCGCGGCAACGAAGGCATGATGAGAAGATACATTAGTTACGTTACCACGGTAACGAAGTCATGATGAGAGGATACATTAGTTACGTTACCAAGGTAACTAAGTCACGATGAGAGGATACATTAGTTACGTTACCAAGGTAACGAAGACATGATGAGAGGAAGAGTTAGACTCTAAAATATTTGGAAGTTTTAACACACACACACACACACACACACACACACACAGCTGATCCTCCCACGCAGCAGACGGACAGCGAGGACATTCAGCTGCTCAGCAGGAAGTTCAGACACTAAAGCAGAGACAGTTCAACCATTAAAACCAGTTCAACCATTAAGTGCCAGTAGTCACTACTAGCTACTGGCGTTACTATCTACTTGCACTACTAGCTACTAGCACTACTAGCTACTGGCCGATAGCCGGTTATTTGTGAACAGAGAGGTTAATCAATCACCACGGTAACGGCTGACAGCCCATTGTTGGATTAGAAGATAATAAAAGTGATGAATTACAGCCGTTATTACAGCTGCATACAGCTGGCAGGAAGCTGTCATACAGCCGGCAGGAAGCTGTCATACAGCCGGCAGGAAGCTGTCATACAGCCGGCAGGAAGCCGTCATACAGCTGGCAGGAAGCTGTCATACAGCCGGCAGGAAGCTGTCATACAGCCGGCAGGAAGCCGTCATACAGCTGGCAGGAAGCTGTCATATGAGCGTGCACGGCGGTGCGGTCCAGTGGGTCTGATGAGCGTTCATTATGGCGAGGAGAATAACTCTGGATTCAGCTGTTAGTTCATTTTACTACTTTTAGAACATCATGATTTAAATGAGGATATTTAAGTGTTCATACTGGAAGTTGATTTCTATCCTCTGATTTACAGACGTCTCTTTGTACGTCCACGGACACAAACTCAGTGGTGGTTTCAGTCCAAAATGGCGGCAACACTACAGTAGCGCCATCTAGTGGCAGAAGAGTTTCACCTCTTTGCTTCTAAACTGTTTAGTTGAGTCTAAACATGACATTTGTTGACATTTTTGACAATGTTTTTGTCTCAGATGGTCTCAGATGGACTCTGGATGAACAGAGCCTCAGTGTGACTTCACCACGTTAATAAGAAGAGTGAGTCCTGAAGTAGAGAGTGAGTCCTGAAGTAGAGAGTGAGCCCTGAAGTAGAAGGTGAGTCCTGAAGTAGAGAGTGAGTCCTGAAGTAGAGAGTGAGTCCTGAAGTAGAGAGTGAGCCCTGAAGTAGAAGGTGAGTCCTGAAGTAGAGAGTGAGTCCTGAAGTAGAGAGTGAGTCCTGAAGTAGAAGGTGAGTCCTGAAGTAGAGAGTGAGTCCTGAAGTAGAGAGTGAGTCCTGAAGTAGAGAGTGAGTCCTGAAGTAGAGAGTGAGCCCTGAAGTAGAAGGTGAGTCCTGAAGTAGAGAGTGAGTCCTGAAGTAGAGAGTGAGAGTGAGTCCTGAAGTAGAGAGTGAGTCCTGAAGGAGAAGGTGAGTCCTGAAGTAGAGAGTGAGTCCTGAAGTAGAGAGTGAGTCCTGAAGTAGAAAAATGATTGATAAATATATTCAACTTTGTGTTTTCACAGCTCTCTACTGCTGGTTGGACGTATAGTTATAGTTATATATAGTGATGACATCATAATAAACAACTATGTACTAACAGTAATAACCTCTACTGTCTCTATAGACTCACTGTAATAACCTCTACTGTCTCTATAGACTAACTGTAATAACCTCTACTGTCTCTATAGACTCACCGTAATAACTTCTACTGTCTCTATAGACTCACTGTAATAACCTCTACTGTCTCTATATACTCACTGTAATAACCTCTACTGTCTCTATAGACTCACTGTAATAACTTCTACTGTCTCTATAGACTCACTGTAATAACCTCTACTGTCTCTATAGACTAACTGTAATAACCTCTACTGTCTCTATAGACTAACAGTAATAACCTCTAGTGTCTCTATATACTCACTGTAATAACTTCTACTGTCTCTATAGACTAACAGTAATAACCTCTACTGTCTCTATAGACTCACCGTAATAACTTCTACTGTCTCTATAGACTCACTGTAATAACCTCTACCGTCTCTATAGACTCACTGTAATAACCTCTACTGTCTCTATAGACTCACTGTAATAACTTCTACTGTCTCTATAGACTCACTGTAATAACCTCTACTGTCTCTATAGACTAACTGTAATAACCTCTACTGTCTCTATAGACTAACAGTAATAACCTCTAGTGTCTCTATATACTCACTGTAATAACTTCTACTGTCTCTATAGACTAACAGTAATAACCTCTACTGTCTCTATAGACTCACCGTAATAACTTCTACTGTCTCTATAGACTCACTGTAATAACCTCTACTGTCTCTATAGACTCACTGTAATAACTTCTACTGTCTTTATAGACTCACTGTAATAACCTCTACTGTCTCTATAGACTCACTGTTATAACCTCTACTGTCTCTATAGACTCACTGTAATAACTTCTACTGTCTTTATAGACTCACTGTAATAACCTCTACTGTCTCTATAGACTCACTGTTATAACCTCTACTGTCTCTATAGACTAACAGTAATAACCTCTACCCCTCTATAGACTAACTGTAATAACCTCTACTGTCTCTATAGACTAACAGTAATAACCTCTAGTGTCTCTATATACTCACTGTAATAACTTCTACTGTCTCTATAGACTAACAGTAATAACCTCTACTGTCTCTATAGACTCACCGTAATAACTTCTACTGTCTCTATAGACTCACTGTAATAACCTCTACCGTCTCTATAGACTCACTGTAATAACCTCTACTGTCTCTATAGACTCACTGTAATAACTTCTACTGTCTTTATAGACTCACTGTAATAACCTCTACTGTCTCTATAGACTCACTGTAATAACCTCTACTGTCTCTATAGACTCACTGTAATGACCTTTACTGTCTCTATAGACTAACAGTAATAACCTCTACCCCTCTATAGACTCATTGTTATAACCTCTACTGTCTCTATAGACTAACAGTAATAACCTCTACTGTCTCTATAGACTAACAGTAATAACCTCTACTGTCTCTATAGACTAACAGTAATAACCTCTACTGTCTCTATAGACTAACTGTAATAACCTCTACTGTCTCTATAGACTCACTGCTTCATACCAACAGGAAGTGACTTTCATCAGAACCGACAACGGACCGCCCACAGAAGAGCGACATTCATCAGAACCGACACCGGACCACCAACAGAAGAGCGACTTTAATCAGAACCGACAACGGACCGCCCACAGAAGACCGACTTTCATCAGAACCGACACCGGACCGCCAACAGAAGACCGACTTTCATCAGAACCGACACTGGACCACCAACAGAGAACCGAGTTTCATCAGAACCGACAACGGACCGCCCACAGAAGAGCGACTTTCATCAGAACCAACACCGGACCACCAACAGAAGACCAACTTTCATCAGAACCGACACCGGACCACCAACAGAGGACCGAGTTTCATCAGAACCGACACCGGACCGCCAACAGAAGACCGACTTTCATCAGAACCGACACCGGACCGCCAACAGAGGACCAAGTTTCATCAGAACTAACACTGGACCACCAACAGAGGACCAAGTTTCATCAGAACTAACACTGGACCACCAACAGAGGACCGACTTTCATCAGAACCAACACCGGACCGCCAACAGAAGACCGACTTTCATCAGAACTAACACCGGACCGCCAACAGAAGACCGACTTTCATCAGAACTAACACCGGACCGCCAACAGAAGACCGACTTTCATCAGAACTAACACCGGACCACCAACAGAGGACCGACTTTCATCAGAACCAACACCGGACCGCCAACAGAAGACCGACTTTCATCAGAACTAACACCGGACCGCCAACAGAAGACCGACTTTCATCAGAACTAACACTGGACCACCAACAGAGGACCGACTTTCATCAGAACCAACACCGGACCGCCAACAGAAGACCGACTTTCATCAGAACTAACACTGGACCACCAACAGAGGACCGACTTTCATCAGAACCAACACCGGACCGCAAACAGAAGACCGACTTCCATCAGAACTAACACCGGACCGCCAACAGAAGACCGACTTCCATCAGAACTAACACCGGACCGCCAACAGAAGACCGACTTTCATCAGAACTAACACTGGACCACCAACAGAGGACCGACTTTCATCAGAACCGTCATCGGACCGCCAACAGAGGACCGACTTTCATCAGAACCGTCATCGGACCGCCAACAGAGGACCGACTTTCATCAGAACCATCACCGGACCGCCAACAGAAGACCGACTTTCATCAGAACTAACACTGGACCACCAACAGAGGACCGACTTTCATCAGAACCAACACCGGACCGCCAACAGAAGACCGACTTTCATCAGAACTAACACTGGACCACCAACAGAGGACCGACTTTCATCAGAACCAACACCGGACCGCAAACAGAAGACCGACTTCCATCAGAACTAACACCGGACCGCCAACAGAAGACCGACTTTCATCAGAACTAACACTGGACCACCAACAGAGGACCGACTTTCATCAGAACCGTCATCGGACCGCCAACAGAGGACCGACTTTCATCAGAACCGTCATCGGACCGCCAACAGAGGACCGACTTTCATCAGAACCATCACCGGACCGCCAACAGAAGACCGACTTTCATCAGAACTAACACTGGACCACCAACAGAGGACCGACTTTCATCAGAACCGTCATCGGACCGCCAACAGAGGACCGACTTTCATCAGAACCGTCATCGGACCGCCAACAGAGGACCGACTTTCATCAGAACCATCACCGGACCGCCAACAGAAGACCGACTTTCATTTATTTTACATAACTAAACTTTAAATTGAAATATTGGTACCAGTATCACAAACCAGTACCTATCAGAGAGCAGTACCTATCAGAGACCAGTACCTATCAGAGACCAGTACCAGGTACATCTCCAGTCTCTTTTTTGGACTCATGAGACTTTTTCAAGACTTCATTGGTTCATCAGCCAGAACTCTGGTTCTGATCCAGCTCCCAGTCTCTGGTCCTGGTCTGATACTGGTCCCGGTCTAGTTGAGGTCCTGGTCTGATCCAGCTCCCAGTCTGGTTTAGGTCCGGTTCTGATACTGGTCCCAGTAGAACCCCCCCCCCCCAGAGAGGACTCACGGATCTTGGCCACGCTGGCCACCAGCAGCCAGGTGGCGATGATGAAGGGGGTCTGGACGTAGTTCCACTCCAACTGGACCACCCGGTACCCCCCACCGTGGTGCTTGTCCTCCTCTTCTCCGGGACCGGCACCGGGACCGGACGGCTCCACCGCGGACCGGGCCGAGGCGACACCGGGAGCAACACCGGCCCGGGGCTGCGGGAGGGGGACCGGGAGGAGCGGCGGGGCGGAGGGAGACAAGCCGAGCCCTGGACCCCGGAGCGGCGGAGAGCCGGACCCGGACAGGTCGGCTCCGGTGGAGACAGAGAGAGAGACCATCAGCATCATCAGACCGAGCAGAGACATCTTCATCTTCATCCTCCTGGAGCTCAGCGGACTGACATCCTCCCAACAGAACCTTTATACCTCCAGACACCGAGACACCGAGACCTGCAGCCGGTCCACCGCATCAACACACACACACACACACGCACACACACGCACTCACACTCTCTCCGGTATCAGGAGGAGGAGACATGTGATCCGCCCAGTCCTTTAAAGAGACCGAGACACTGCAGGTACAGTCCCGCTGCAGGAATACTACTACTAGTACTACTAATACTACAACACTACAATACTACTATACTACTAGTACTATAAGTAATACTACTGCTAAACGAGTGTGACGTCAGATGCATCACTACAGGAGTCTGTCTGACGTCATTACCACTAAAGGAGGCTGGTCAGTAATGACGTCAGAAGCTCATTAATACTCAGAACTGTTCATTTAAACTGAAGTTTTGGGAAAATGATTGTGGGAATGCTGATTCAGCTTTCCCACAAGAATTTGCCCAAAACTTCAGTTCTGTATTGTTCTTCTAAGGTTTATTGTGGGAATGCTGATTTCAGCTACAGAAACCGTTCATCTATCAAAATCTTCAGCTCTTTCAGGACATTAGTGCTATGACTATTCTTGTTTCAACTATTTATACTTTTTTAAATATTAAGCTTTTTCCGTATTTTTTTTACAATGTAACTCAATGGAGAAAATCTTCAAATCCTCTTAAACCTACTCCACTTTGAAATGCTACTGCTTCCGCATACTTTCAGCCACAGACGTCATTTAAACTTTAAACGGGTTACAAGTCTCTGAACTATTAAGCTATGATTCAGCTTTATGATAACTTTTACAGTTTTTCATTTACCGCAGTTTACGTTTTATGAAATTTTCAGACCGTTTCAGATTTTATAATGGGTGTATATTGCGTGGGTCGTTAAGGGCTAGAGTGTGTGAAATCATCATTAGAGTGGAGCAGAGCTTCAAAAGCTTTTGAAAATTATCCGAACAAATTGCTCCCTAGCCCACAACTTCCACTCCTCATACACAATTAATACATCAAAACGTAGGTATTTTTGTGCCGGTCACAGTCATGTAGCTATGGAATCAGTCGAACTTACACATTTTGCGATAAATGCCTGAAAGTGAGAGCAACTCCAGGCTACATTCCCATAGAGGCCCATATTTTAATTTCACACAATTTTTGGGATCAGAGAAAAAAGTTACTACTTTTAGAAACTGCCGCCGGGGTCACATTTTTTACACTACACACCCAAATTTCACACCATATGTTCATCAGAGAGTCCAAACTCGTCTCATAAACAATCTTGGCGATAGTAGTCACGGTTTTTGCCTGAGAAGCACTTTTATGTCATGTAAGTCTCTGGTTAACTCCTATTATAAACTGCCTCAGTGAGGGTGCTTAGCAGTGGCCATCACCACGGCAACGTTTGATTGCTGATAGACAGGTGAATCACAATAGCCAATCAGAGCAGGCTGACTAACACGTACAGAGACAAACACACACACACACACACACACACACACACACACACACACTTTATTTACTGTGTAACAGCCATTACAGTGAGCCAGCATGCTCTAAACCAGGGCTTCAATGGATCAGGGCCATAATTAATGTTATTAATAACACCTGTGATTAAAAGCCCCCACACTCATTGTATGATAACAGGAAACTCGGTATTCACCTAGTTTTCAAAATAAAAGCCCTCTTACTGTATAATAACAGGAAACTAAACACTCCTCACGGCCCCCCAATTAGCATGGCAACCAGTGACAGACACGCACGCAGTGCGGAATGATCGGGAATGGTGTGCTATGACTTTTCTAAGAGATTGGTGTAGCGGTTCCTGAGAAATTTTTTTGAATGGCAAATTGACGTGAAGAGAGCTCAAATACACTCCTCTTTAAGGCCGTTCAGAGACGCCATACTTTAACATAGAAAAATGATTCAAAGTTTAAACGGGTCACGAGACTTGGGACTTTATTGGGCCTATCATCCCCCTTCTTATAACCTCACTATGGTTTTTAGTCGTCAACATCTTGGTTTTTGTCCGTCTCCATCTTGGTTTTTGTCCGTCTCCATCTTGGTTTCTGTCCGTCTCCATCTTGGTTTTTGTCCGTCTCCATCTTGGTTTTTTGTCCGTCTCCATCTTGGTTTTAGTCCGTCTCCATCTTGGTTTTTTGTCCGTCTCCATCTTGGTTTTAGTCCGTCTTGCAACCAGAAGTGAATCGAGAGGGTGGAAGCTAAGTACAACTGAATGCTGAATAAAACATTTTCAGGCGACCAATAAGGTCGTAATTAACTTTGATGAAGTGAAAACACACTGGGAAAAGGTCAAAGTTCAAAAACACCGACAACTCCCTATAGAACCAGAGGAGTCGCCTCCTGCTGGCTGCTGGACAGGATGCACGTTAAAGGTTCACTTCCCCTTTGGCTTCACTTCTCAGACCCGGAGGTCGCCACCTGGTTCAAATATAAAACTCTCTAACTTCATTAAAATGAAAGTCCTGTCGTTGTTCATTAAAAACCTTTATTATTAATTAAACCTGAACACATTCAATCATATAATAATAAAATGTTCATCTCACTCTTTAAGTTAAAACAGAGTCCTGATACATTGAAGAAGCTTTTCAGCTGACCTGAAGTCAGCAGAACAGGAAACAACCAAAAAACACCTCAAAGTGCAAAAAACAATAACTGGACTGCACAGAAATAGTAATAATAAGTCCTGTAGGCTGTGATCACATAATAAATACACACAAACACACACCCTCTAACGCAGTGGCAGGTGGCAGGTTTGTACCTCTTTAGTGATTCTGTGAAAGGAAACATTCACCCTTACTTTTCAAACTCTTCAAGGACTTTCAAGGACTCGTGTGGTCAGACCGGAGCGGTGACGGAGGACGTTAGTCGCTGGCTGGTTAGAAAACCAGTTTTAAAGCTGAAACTTCTCTTTACAAGGACAAGACTGAACTTTCAGTCCCAGTTTTTAAAGTTGTTTTGCAGTTAAAAAGATGAAAGATGATAATAATTAAATGTGTGGACGGTTCAGTACTAACAGCTCATCGTCTCCTTCTCTAACAGCTGGAACAACCCTTTACTATGTCAGCGATCATGTACAGCTCATCGTGGTGAGATAAACCTCTTCAGGTCTGGATCTGAAATATCTGTCGACATGTTAATATTAATAAATACATATTTAGGTCAGGTTTGTGTCGAACATTCACGACGGTAACGAGCGACAGGAAGCTCGTCAGATGTGCCAGGAAACAGAGGAACAGCTTCTTCCTCCTGGTCCGGGTTCAGTCTCTTCAATCAATAACCGATCGATGGATAGGTCGGTTGGTCGGCGTCTCTGCTCAGACTTTATCTGCTGACTTGTTGAGTCCCAGAGCCTGAACCACGTCCACACTGAGTCCGCTCTTCAGAGTCCTCCTCACTGAAACACACAAACACACATAGAGACTCTCAGTCGGGCTGTCAGAGTTTAATACGTCATAATAACTCCTTAAGGCTGATTCATGTAACACTTCTAAAGCTGGAGTGAACATCCTACTGCTACTGCTACTGCTGCTGCTGCTGCTACTACTACTACTACTGCTGCTACTGCTACTGCTACTGCTACTACTACTACTACTACTACTGCTACTACTGCTACTGCTACTACTACTACTACTACTACTACTACTACTGCTGCTACTGCTACTGCTACTGCTACTACTACTACTACTACTGCTACTACTGCTACTACTACTACTGCTACTACTACTACTACTGCTGCTACTGCTACTGCTACTGCTACTGCTACTACTACTGCTACTGCTACTGCTACTACTACTGCTACTACTACTACTACTACTGCTACTACTACTACTGCTGCTACTGCTACTGCTGCTACTGCTGCTGCTGCTACTACTACTGCTGCTGCTGCTGCTACTACTACTACTACTGCTGCTGCTGCTACTACTACTGCTACTACTACTACTACTACTGCTACTGCTACTGCTGCTGCTGCTACTACTACTACTACTACTACTGCTACTGCTACTGCTACTGCTACTACTACTGCTACTACTACTACTGCTACTACTACTACTACTACTGCTACTACTACTACTGCTGCTACTGCTACTGCTGCTACTGCTGCTGCTGCTACTACTACTGCTGCTGCTGCTGCTACTACTACTACTACTGCTGCTGCTGCTGCTGCTGCTGCTGCTGCTACTACTACTGCTACTACTGCTGCTGCTGCTACTACTACTGCTGCTACTGCTGCTACTACTACTGCTACTACTGCTGCTGCTGCTACTGCTGCTGCTGCTGCTACTACTACTGCTACTGCTGCTGCTACTGCTGCTACTACTGCTGCTACTGCTACTGCTACTGCTGCTGCTACTGCTGCTGCTGCTGCTGCTACTACTGCTGCTACTGCTACTGCTACTGCTGCTGCTGCTACTACTACTACTGCTACTGCTGCTGCTGCTACTACTGCTACTGCTACTGCTGCTGCTGCTACTACTACTGCTACTGCTGCTGCTGCTACTACTACTACTGCTACTGCTGCTGCTGCTACTACTACTACTACTACTACTGCTACTGCTACTGCTGCTACTACTACTACTACTGCTACTACTACTACTGCTACTGCTACTACTGCTACTGCTACTGCTACTACTACTACTACTGGTATCATAGTAAACTATAAACCTGATGAATCCATCGGTACCAACCATGTCAGACCAGCTGGTCATGAAGAGGTTAAATAACACTCCAAACTGTCATGTCCATGTTCAAAGGGGTCCCTTGACCTCTGACCTCTGACCTCCAGATCAGTGAATGTAAATGGGTTCTATGGGTACCCACGAGTCTCCCCTTTACAGACATGCCCACTTTATGATAATCACATGCAGTTTGGGGCAAGTCATAGTCAAGTCAGCACACTGACACACTGACAGCTGTTGTTGCCTGTTGGGCTGCAGTTTGCCATGTTATGATTGGAGCATATTGTTTGATGCTAAATGCAGTACCTGTGAGGGTTTCTGGATCAATATCTGTTATTGATCTGTGTTGTTCATTGATTTACAGTAATAAATATATACATGCATTTACATAAAGCAGCATATTTGTCCACTCCCATGTTGATAAGAGGATTAAATACTGGACTGATCTCCTTTAAGGTTCATTTAGAACTGATTAAATATAAAATATTTGAATTGACTGACAGCCCTAATCACATATCTTATATAATATACACAGTAACCATAGAGTAGATATGCTCCTGTCTGAGGACGAGGGGTTAATCTGGATTTACTGACGACGTGGAAACAGAGAGATGAAGCAGCAGATATGAGATATGAGATATGAGATATGAGACGGAGGCTGTGATGAACACAGAGCTGCTGTTGTGTGTCGACACAAACCGGACTGAACCTGCTGATCCTCAACAGAACATCAGAAACAGGTCGGTTCTGGTCTCCGGCTGCAGGACGCTCCTCAACTTCACACTTTATTCAAAAACGTCCTTAAATTCAAACTTTAGTCTGGAGGTCTCAACTTCTGGAGGTCTTAACGTCTGGAGGTCTTAACGTCTGGAGGACTTAACGTCTGGAGGTCTCAACTTCTGGAGGTCTCAACGTCTGGAGGTCTTAACGTCTGGAGGACTTAACGTCTGGAGGACTTAACGTCTGGAGGACTTAACGTCTGGAGGACTTAACGTTTGGAGGTCTTAACGTCTGGAGGTCTTAACGTCTGGAGGACTTAACGTCTGGAGGACTTAACGTCTGGAGGACTTAACGTCTGGAGGTCTCAACGTCTGGAGGTCTCAACGTCTGGAGGACTTAACGTCTGGAGGACTTAACGTCTGGAGGTCTTAACGTCTGGAGGTCTCAACGTCTGGAGGTCTCAACGTTTGGAGGTCTCAACGTTTGGAGGTCTCAACGTCTGGAGGTCTCAACGTCTGGAGGTCTCAACGTCTGGAGGTCTTAACGTCTGGAGGTCTTAACGTCTGGAAGTCTCAACGTCTGGAGGTCTTAACGTCTGGAGGTCTCAACGTCTTGAGGTCTCAACGTCTGGAGGTCTCAACTTCTGGAGGTCTTAACGTCTGGAGGTCTTAACGTCTGGAGGTCTCAACGTCTTGAGGTCTCAACGTCTGGAGGTCTTAACGTCTGGAGGTCTTAATGTCTGGAGGTCTTAACGTCGGGCCGCCGTGTACTCACGTGACTTCCTGTTCAGCCGGGACCGTTTGCGGTTCTTGGGGCTGGCCGGTCTGTCGGAGGGGTTCTGGGTGACGGACTTGACCAGTCGGTCCATGATCTCGTCGGTGGCGTCGTCCTGGGAACCGGTCCCGTCCTCTTTAGCCATGAACATCTGAGACGGACTCACCCTGCCGAGACCTGAGGACCACAAGCAGAGCCACCATCAGAACCTGAACCAGAACACACGGGGGTTCAGGATCCACAGAGACCCTTACAGAGGGTCTTTATTCTGGACTTCCACAGGAGTCCTGACCCCTCAGGATACTGGACTCTAGAATAAACTGAGACAGAACCTTTTAGATGTTGTTTGGTTTAAAACACTGAACTCTCCACTGGTCTACTGGTCTACTGGTCTGCTGGTCCACTGGACTACTGGTCTACTGGTCTACTGGTCCCCTGGACCACTAGTCCACTGGACTACTGGTCTACTGGTCTACTGGTCCACTTGACTACTGGTCTACTGGACCACTGGTCCACTGGTCTACTGGTCCACTGGACCACTGGACCACTGGTCCACTGGTCTACTGGTCCACTGGACCACTGGACCACTGGTCTACTGTTCCACTGGACCACTCGTCTACTGGTCCACTGGTCCACTGGACCACTGGACCACTGGTCCACTGGTCTACTGGTCCACTGGTCTACTGGTCCACTGGTCTACTGGTCCACTGGTCCCGAGTCTCAGGTCCGATCATCGTGGGGGTGATGATGTCATTCACATTTTGTCTGACAGCTGTCGTTGTCACGGCGACCTCAGTCTGAGCTGACACACATCCTGTCTGACCTCAGATCAGACAGGAAGTGACCTCAGATCAGACAGGAAGTGACCTGGTGGTGTTACAGGAGGTCAGTAATGAAACAGGAAGTCTTACTGCGGACGGCTCTGGAGCGTCTCAGTCCTCTCTGGTCCGCCGCCGTCAGGCTGCTGCTGATCAGCAGGTTCTTCATGTTCTCGTGCTCCTCCTCCTGACCCGCCTCCGGCGCCGCCATGGAGACGGGGGACGAGCTGTCCTCATGAGACACCGCCCCTGAAAACTTCTCCGTCTGAGAGGAAGAGGAGAAGAAGAAGAAGAGGAGAAGAAGAAAAAAGGGATTACTGAAGTTACAGGAGGAGGATTTTTTGGATTATTTTCACATTTAACGGTGAAAGTTTCTCATCCAACAGACGGACGTCCTGATCTGAATACTCAGCTGAAGGACACAGACGGCAACGCCGTGACATCACCATAGGAAAGAAACTAAGACATGATGCATGTAGAGAGAACATCCCAACATCCCAACATCAGACCAACAACATCCCAACAACATCCCAACATCAGACCAACAACATCCCAACAACATCCCAACATCAGACCAACAACATCCCAACAACATCTCAACAACATCTCAACAACATCTCAACAACATCCCAACATCAGACCAACAACATCCCAACAACATCTCAACAACATCTCAACAACATCCCAACATCAGACCAACAACATCCCAACAACATCTCAACAACATCTCAACAACATCTCAACAACATCCCAACATCAGACCAACAACATCCCAACAACATCCCAACAACATCTCAACAACATCCCAACAACATCCCAACAACATCTCAACAACATCCCAACATCAGACCAACAACATCCCAACAACATCCCAACATCAGACCAACAACATCCCAACAACATCCCAACATCAGACCAACAACATCCCAACAACATCTCAACAACATCCCAACAACATCTCAACAACATCCCAACAACATCCCAACAACATCTCAACAACATCTCAACAACATCCCAACACAACCCAACAACTTCCCAACAACATCCCAACAACATCCCAACAACATCCCAACAACATCCCGACAACATCTCAACAACATCCCAACAACATCCCAACAACATCTCAACAACATCCCAACAACATCTCAACAACATCTCAACAACATCCCAACAACTTCCCAACAACATCCCAACACAACAATATCCCAACAACATCCCAACACAACAATATCCCAACAACATCCCAACAACATCCCAACAACATCCCAACACAACCCAACAACATCCCAACATCCCAACACAACCCAACAACTTCCCAACAACATCCCAACACAACAATATCCCAACAACATCCCAACAACATCCCAACACAACCCAACAACATCCCAACACAACCCAACAACATCCCAACACAACCCAACAACATCCCAACAACATTTCAACAACATCCCAACAGCATCCCAACAACATCTAAACTGCATCCCAACAATATCTCAACAGCATCCCAACAACATCTCAACAACATCCCAACAACATCTCAACAGCATCCCAACAACAGCTCAACAACATCCCAACAACAGACCAACAACATCCAAACAACATCTAAACTGCATCCCAACAATATCTCAACAGCATCCCAACAACATCTCAACAACATCCCAACAACAGCTCAACAACATCCCAACAACATCCCAACATCTCAACAACATCCCAACAACATCTCAACAGCATCCCAACAATATCTCAACAACATCCCAACAACAGCTCAACAACATCCCAACAATATCTCGACAGCATCCCAACAACATCCCAACACAACCCAACAACATCCCAACATCCCAACACAACCCAACAACATCCCAACACAACCCAACAACATCCCAACATCCCAACACAACCCAACAACATCCCAACACAACCCAACAACATCCCAACAACATTTCAACAACATCCCAACAACATCTCAACAGCATCCCAACAACATCCCAACAACAGACCAACAACATCCAAACAACATCTAAACTGCATTCCAACAATATCTCAACAGCATCCCAACAACATCCCAACAACATCTCAACAACATCCCAACAACATCTCAACAGCATCCCAACAACAGCTCAACAACATCCCAACAATATCTCAACAGCATCCCATCAATTCAACAACATCTCAACAACATCCCAACAACATCTCAACAACATTCCAACAACATCTCAACAGCATCCCAACAATATCTCAACAACATCCCAACAACAGCTCAACAACATCCCAACAATATCTCAACAGCATCCCAACAACATCTCAACAACATCCCAACAACATCTCAACAACATCCCAACAATATCCCAACAACATCTCAACAACATCCCAACAATATCCCAACAACAGCTCAACAACATCCCAACAATATCTCAACAGCATCCCAACAACATCTCAACAACATCCCAACAATATCCCAACAACATCCCAACAACATCCCAACACAACCCAACAACATCCCAACAACATTTCAACAACATCCCAACAACATCTCAACAGCATCCCAACAACATCTCAACATCTCAACAACATCCCAACAACAGACCAACAACATCCCAACAACAGACCAACAACATCCCAACAACATCTAAACTGCATCCCAACAATATCTCAACAGCATCTAAACTGCATCCCAACAACATCTCAACAGCATCCCAACAACATCCCAACAGGAGGACAGGAGGTCAGGAGGACAGGAGGTCAGGAGGTCAGGAGCTCAGGAGGACAGTTACCTCGGTGATCATCTTGCCCCTGGTCTTGGTTCTCTCTCGGTGGGCGGCCCGTTTGCGTCTCAGGGTCAGGACCCGGTCTCTGGTGGTCCGGTACTCCAGAGAGAACTCGCTGACGATCCGACAGAACGTGGTCACTCTGATGTCCCGCACCGAGGACGACGGCTGACCCAGGAACAGCAGGAAGGAGTGGAACCTGGAGGAGGAGGAGGAGGAGGAAGATGAAGGAGAGGAAGATGAATGGGGGGAACCGGAGCAGACCGGACCGGACCCTCCGTCCTCCCACTCTGTGACAGGAGGACCTCCGTCTGTAGTCCCACTCAGCTGGATGAAGCTCCTTCTAACAGAGGACTCTTTATATTCACTCCAGATGAGATTTATTAGCGTGCAGGTTTTCACACAGAAGGAATGTTCTCTGGTGTTTTGGTGCATAAACAAGAAATTAAATATAGAATAGAAAAAACATTAGAAATATGTTTCTAACAGGCGTCCTGTTTAAAGATCCCACATCAGCTCATCTTCAGGTTCATACTGTATTTAGTGTTTCTACTAGAACATGTTTACATGCAGTAATGTTCATGAAATACTTTAGTTTCCTCATCCTGTCTGCCTGAATATACCTGTATTCACCTGTCTGTCTGTCTGAATATACCTGTATTCACCTGTCTGTCTGTCTGAATATACCTGTATTCACCTGTCTGTCTGAATATACCTGTATTCACCTGTCTGTCTGTCTGAATATACCTGTATTCACCTGTCTGTCTGTCTGTCTGAATATACCTGTATTCACCTGTCTGAATATATCTGTATTCACCTGTCTGTCTGTCTGAATATACCTGTATTCACCTGTCTGTCTGTCTGTCTGAATATACCTGTATTCACCTGTCTGTCTGTCTGTCTGAATATACCTGTATTCACCTGTCTGTCTGTCTGAATATACCTGTATTCACCTGTCTGTCTGAATATACCTGTATTCATCTGTCTGTCTGAATATATCTGTATTCACCTGTCTGTCTGTCTGAATATACCTGTATTCAACTGTCTGTCTGTCTGAATATACCTGTATTCATCTGTCTGTCTGAATATACCTGTATTCATCTGTCTGTCTGAATATACCTGTATTCACCTGTCTGTCTGAATATACCTGTATTCACCCTCTGTCTGTCTGAATATACCTGTATTCACCTGTCTGTCTGTCTGTCTGAATATACCTGTATTCACCTGTCTGAATATATCTGTATTCACCTGTCTGTCTGTCTGAATATACCTGTATTCACCTGTCTGTCTGTCTGTCTGAATATACCTGTATTCACCTGTCTGTCTGTCTGAATATACCTGTATTCACCTGTCTGTCTGAATATACCTGTATTCATCTGTCTGTCTGAATATATCTGTATTCACCTGTCTGTCTGTCTGAATATACCTGTATTCAACTGTCTGTCTGTCTGAATATACCTGTATTCATCTGTCTGTCTGAATATACCTGTATTCACCTGTCTGTCTGTCTGAATATACCTGTATTCATCTGTCTGTCTGAATATACCTGTATTCACCTGTCTGTCTGAATATACCTGTATTCACCCTCTGTCTGTCTGAATATACCTGTATTCATCTGTCTGTCTGAATATATCTGTATTCACCTGTCTGTCTGTCTGAATATACCTGTATTCACCTGTCTGTCTGTCTGAATATACCTGTATTCAACTGTCTGTCTGTCTGAATATACCTGTATTCATCTGTCTGTCTGAATATACCTGTATTCACCTGTCTGTCTGAATATACCTGTATTCACCCTCTGTCTGTCTGAATATACCTGTATTCACCTGTCTGTCTGTCTGTCTGAATATACCTGTATTCACCTGTCTGAATATATCTGTATTCACCTGTCTGTCTGTCTGAATATACCTGTATTCACCTGTCTGTCTGTCTGTCTGAATATACCTGTATTCACCTGTCTGTCTGTCTGAATATACCTGTATTCACCTGTCTGTCTGAATATACCTGTATTCATCTGTCTGTCTGAATATATCTGTATTCACCTGTCTGTCTGTCTGAATATACCTGTATTCAACTGTCTGTCTGTCTGAATATACCTGTATTCATCTGTCTGTCTGAATATACCTGTATTCACCTGTCTGTCTGAATATACCTGTATTCACCCTCTGTCTATCTGAATATACCTGTATTCATCTGTCTGTCTGAATATACCTGTATTCACCCTCTGTCTGTCTGAATATACCTGTATTCACCTGTCTGTCTGAATATACCTGTATTCACCCTCTGTCTGTCTGAATATACCTGTATTCACCTGTCTGTCTGAATATACCTGTATTCACCCTCTGTCTGTCTGAATATACCTGTATTCACCTGTCTGTCTGAATATACCTGTATTCACCCTCTGTCTGTCTGAATATACCTGTATTCATCTGTCTGTCTGAATATACCTGTATTCATCTGTCTGTCTGAATATACCTGTATTCACCTGTCTGTCTGAATATACCTGTATTCACCTGTCTGTCTGAATATACCTGTATTCATCTGTCTGTCTGAATATACTGACTTCCTGTCAGCTGATGTTATTCACATCCACTGCAACAGGAAATAAACTGGGACACATTTAGAATGTTTACGTTTAAATCCGTGTAATGGTCTAAATATTGTATAGTTGTGACATCACAAATGGACAGAAATCCTGACGGCTTGTTTCTGAATACGGGCTGTGAGTGTTTCTCCGTATATTGAGCGTTTTGATAGTTTAACAGTATTTATAATGCACTGAAACCTGCTGTATAATATAAAAGACATAAAAATCTCACTTTGTACAATATAGGACCGTTAACAACACAGAGAATCCCCCAGCATGCACTGCAGGTCAAAAAGCAGGGAGGGTAGCCTACTGTCCTCAGTACTGTACTGTACTTTGTTATTGTCATCTGTCATCTGGTTGTCTGCATAAAAACACACAATTCAAATGATTATGATTATTTAAATATATGCTTTGATTAAAAACAAATCTTGGCCAGCTGCTTAGAGCTAGTGTTATGAAGTCAAACGGGTCATATCTCTCTCTCTAATATCTATTTTATATTGATGTGAAACAACTGGATTTATTCAAGTTTCTCACCAAAAACTACATTTTACCAGATTACATTTGAACACATCATGATAACGTTGTAATTTACCTTCACCCAATAGTCATTCTTACTGAGCCGACATTGAACTCCTCATAATAATAGCTCAATGGCACCCCCGTTAACGTTGCTATCTCCGTTATTTATCCAGTCAGGACTGAGCTGCTAACGGCTGCTCACAGCTAACGTTACTAACTCTCCTCCTGCTGATCTCAACACAGGTTTGTTGTTCTCAGTGTCTCTTTATCAGGTAATAACAGGGTGCATCCCCTCAGGTTTAGTAGTGCTATGCTGGTGAGAGCTTTTTTTTCTCTCCGCCGTGTCTCCGGTTGAACAAACTGAAACATGACGCAGCGTGCGTATGAGTCATTGTGCAGCGTAACTGTGAAAGCATCAATAAGAGGACTCCATAGTCACGGTGATTCGTCCGTGTACCACCAGAGAGAGCACGCGGACCACCAGTGGTACGCAGACCATAGTTTGAGAACCACTGCAGCAGACTACACAACGGATAGATTTGATCCTAAATACGATGTAACCTTGTTAACGTCTGTACGACGATATGAAACGTCTCTTAGTCTGAGCCGTTTACGTTTCTACGGGGAGATACACTGGACTCTTTTTGTACGTAGCGTGTTCCATGACGAACTCAGAACGCCGTTCCTCGTGGTCACTGAGACAGCATGATGTAGTCTCACTGTTGGAGGGTTTACAACCACCTTCCACTCCTCGATGACTGGTTTAGGATGGTGCTTAACATGGCGGACCCTCCACGCCAACGCACTAACGGAGTGGATGTAGGTAGGGAGAAGGTGTCTGTGTCTCAGGTGTGTCTCTGTCTGTGTCTCAGGTGTGTCTCTGTCTGCCCTACCTGTTGATGACCCTCCGGTGGACCACCTTCAGGATGATGATCCTCTGCGTGCAGTCCTTCAGGAAGTCCGTCAGCTTGTTCTTCAGAGCCACCTTCGTCTCGTGTTTGGCCACCTCCTTCAGGTTGTCCCATGATGCTTTGCAGCGTCTCTCCAGCTGCACCAGGTTCTCTGACAGCAGCTCAAAGTCCACCTGGAGGACAGAGACAACAACAAGACTCACCTGGTCACCACTACACAGCGGAATGAAGTCAACTCAACGCTGTTCATTCATCCAGTCACTCAGAGACTCACAGGAAACAACAAGAAATCATATTCTAACACAATCAGATATCAGTAGAATCAAATAGAACAGATAGAAACATAAAGAGAGAGAGAGAGAGAGAGAGAGAGAGAGGTACTTTGGCGGAGCGGCTGATGGCGGGGATCTCCGTGTAGATGTCAGAGGATTCTGGGTAGTTTTCCAGCACCAGGCTGCAGGTGTGATGCAGCAGAGACTGACGGTGGACGGTGTCCTTCACCTCCACCACCTTCTCCAGGTAACCCAGCTCAAAGCCCTTCGCCTGCACACACACACACACACACACACACACACACACACACACACACACACACACACACACACACACACACACACACACACACACACACACACACACACACACACACACACACACACACACACACACACACACACACACACAGTGTAATCTCTGATGTGTGTTTGCAGAGACAACAGGCTAATCTGGACCCGTCTGGTCCTCCTCACACTGACCCGGATCAGCTCCTGATAACGCTGATAGTCAGATAACGTCTGTGATCATAACAAGAAATAACCTGCAGGGTTCTGTCCTCCTGTCTGTCCTCCTGTCCTCTCCGTACAGGTCACAGGGACATGTAATGTTTTATACTTCTGGTGAATATAATCCATCAGTCTTATTTCCATAGATAGATGTATTTAGTATCTACAGTTGCCTTTGTTAACACCTTTATTTTCTGGTGTTAAAACATCTGTTTAGAAATCATAAAGAATCAAAGACAAACAGCTGGATGTGAAACCTGCTGGAGAACTGCTGTTAAATGACATCTATATATCTATCTATATAAACATTGATCACTCAGATGATCCAGATGTGTAACGAGTGTTTCTGTTCTCACGTTGGAGCTGTTGAGGAAGTTCCCGATGGCGAGCAGCGTGGCCAGGGTTCTCCTGAAGGTCTGATTGGACGCCAGCTGCTCCATGCCCAGCTTCAGGTCAAACAGCGGCTCCGCTATCTCCTGCAGGGGGCGACACAACATCCTGTCTCTACGGTACGGTTCAACCTGATGTCAGTGTGTGGTCGGTGCGTGGTGGGGTGGGTGTGAGCGGTACCTTCTCCAGAACCTCATAGTTGAGTTTGAAGGCCCAGAGCTGCAGGCGGGGGGTCAGGGCGCTGATGGAGGCCAGGCTGAACAGGAACTGCTCCGCCGTGCCCAGAGGAACGTCGGGATTGGCCAGCTGAGCGTCCTGGATCTTCTGCTTCTCCTCCGATGTGGGGGTCATGGTCAGGATCTTCTGCTCGGGACAGGGGGAGGGGGTCAGTAAGGTCCGCTCGGCGCCCACGGCGCCCTCTGCTGACAGGAAGTGCTCCCTACCTCGATCCCCTCCTTGCTGATGGCGAACTCGTCGAAGTTGAGGATGGCGGTCTTGATGACGTGGACGGCCGGCAGGACGGTCATACCGATGTTGATGGCGTTGCTCCTCTTCGGGTCCAGAACCAGAAGCTCAGACTTCTTTGTCTCAGGTCCTTTCTGCACAGAGACAGCATGTTAATAACAGTTCATAATAACAAATATATATTATATAAATGTATATAATAATAATAATAATAATTATAATATACAGAATATTATATAAATGTATATAATAATAATGATAGATAATAAATAATAAACAATATTATATAATAATAATAAATAATACAAAATAAAAAATATTATATAAATGTATATAATAATTATTATTGTTATTATTATTTATAATAAATGTAAATAATATAAATGTCGCGCTCGTAACTGAGTCTTTAATAACCGATATGAAGGGATTGTTTGTGTGTGTTAAATCATACTATCTGCTGATTTATCAGTGTACTCAGTCCCTCCCACAATGCATCTGTTTGTAGTCCCCCAGCTGAAACAGGCCTCGTTACCTTGGCGACGTGCAGCTCCTTGGCTTTAGACTCAAACAGGTGTTCCAGTCGGGAGGTGTCCACCGCCACCTTGTCCAGAGACGCCCACACCGTCCCCCGACCGAACCGGCACTTCTGAGGCCCGTCGGCCTGCTTCAGCTCCTTCCAGAACAACTTCACCGTCTTCTTCTTCTTCTTCTGAGAGGACGCCGTCGCCGCCGAGGACGAGGAGGGGGGAGGAGGAGGAGGAGGAGGAGGAGGAGCACCAGGTGGAGGAGGAGGAGGAGGTGGGGGGACTAGACCCCCTGGTGGTGGAGGAGGAGGAGGAGGAGGAGGAGGAGGAACACCCAGACCTGGGGGAGGAGGAGGAGGAGGAGGAGGAACGCCAGAGAAGCAGGAGGAGGTGGAGTCCATGGTGTCCATGTCCAGGACATCGATGTCCTCCTCGTCCAGCAGGTCGGAGAAGTCCAGGTCTTTGATGCGCAGGGCGGCGGCGCTCGGCTGCAGCTGGTCCCAGGCGTCCGCGGGGCCCCCGGGGCCCCCGGGACCCCCGGGACCCAGCGGGGTCATCTGGGTCGTCTCCAGGCGGCGGGCGTGGCTCTCCGCATCGATGCTGCTCTGCTGGCGGAGGTGGCGGTTCTGATGGAGCACAGGAAACAGTCAGAGGGATACGCTGTACGTCGTACTCTTTGTAATGTCCCATCACCTTCATGAAGAACGTTTAGAACGGGAGGTCCACTTTAATCTGGAGGTTGACCCTCCAGGTTCTCTATGACGTCACGCTGTTAGCTGGAGGCTAACGCTAGCAGTGGGCTAACATCAGCTGGAAGCTAACCAAAGTAGTGACGGCACATGTTGAGAGAAACTACCATTTTTTTCAGCCATTGTTAAAAAAACAAAACAACAATATTAGCTAGCCGGCGTTAGCTAGCCGGCGTTAGCTAGCTTGTTCAGAGAGTTATTCTGCCTCCACGTAACGCTCCGCCCGCTAAACACATTTATTGAAAAAATATTTCGTACATTTGTCGGACATTTTTCCGATTCTTTTTTGGAGATTTTCGGAGGTCTTTTTTTATTTTTTTTACTAGTTTTCATGTGTCGGACATTTTCTGACTTTAATTTTGGACATTTTTGGAAAATCTTTGACATTTGTTGGACTTTTTTTTCCTGACATTTTTTTAAACTTGTTTTCGTACATTTTTCGGATGTTTTCTCGGACATGTTTTTAGTGTTTTCATGACTTAAAGGGCGAACACTGAGAGAATGAATGAAGACTTGTTGGTTCTGATGGTTAAAAGATTTGATCTCAGTGAAAATGTAAAATAATATTAATATATAATATTCTATATAGACATTCTTCAGGGCTTCATTTGAAGAGGTTAGATCGTCTCTCAGCTCCGGTACTGTAGCTCTGGACATCAGTTTGAATGTATTATAAGTCAACAGGAAGTGGGCGGGGCTTCAGTATAATGAGATAACAGCAGCTGTATGCAGACAGAATGACTTCCTGTTTATTCAGACCTGTTGTTCTTCAGCCAGACGGGCCAGCGCTGCCTGGGCCGAGCCTTCCAGACCCTCCAGCTCCGCCCGGCGGGAGGCGCTGCTCTCGCTGGGGCTGGAGGGTTCTACTGAGCGCGCTCTGAAGCTGGACAGACGCTCCAACACACGACCACGACCACGACCGCCCAGCTCGCCACCTGAGAGGAGGAGAACACACAGAGGAGGTCTCACTCTGACTCGACTTCCAGAACCACGGACACAGATACATCCTTTCAACCTCCATCTACTGTAGTAACAGAACCTCATAGAACCCCACTGAGAACCATCTGAACTCTCCCTTTAACCTCCATCTACTGTAGTAACACACTGACTCTGGATCAGAACCTCACAGAACCCCACTGAGAACCACCTGAACGCTCCCTTTAACCTCCATCTACTGTAGTAACACACTGACTCTGGATCAGAACCTCACAGAACCCCACTGAGAACCACCTGAACGCTCCCTTTAACCTCCATCTACTGTAGTAACACACTGACTCTGGATCAGAACCTCATAGAACCCCACTGAGAACCACCTGAACACTCCCTTCAACCTCCATCTACTGTAGTAACACACTGATTCTGGATCAGAACCTCACAGAACCCCACTGACTCTGGATCAGAACCTCATAGAACCACACTGATTGTGTGTAGACAGCAGCAGGCTACATGAGCTCTCACCAGACAGAAAGGTCCCTTCTTCTTCGGTGGTGTCGGGAGCAGCAGCAGCGGGGGGGTTCAGCGGCGCCGTGCAGGAGGTCTTGGAGTAGAGCATGTCCAGCAGGAACTTCTTGTCGTTGGACAGAGTGCTGGTTTGCCGCTGCAGCGCCGGCGGCGCCGCTGTAGACACACAGATGATCACATGGTAACAGGACGTCTGATGAACACTCAGTCTCTTTATCTCACGGAGACTAAACCTCCTCTGGGATAATGAAGATGAAGCGTTTTACATCTTCTGTTCACAAATCATATACTCTATTCATCTATGAATAAAAGTCCCAAAAATACATTTTTCTGAATTTTGTTAAACTTTTCTTGGACATTTTTTAAAGAAAATTGTTGTATATTTGTTGGACATTTTTCAGAATTTTTTTTATTTATCTTTTTTTCATATATTTTTCAGACATTTTCAAAATTTCTTTTTACTTTTTTTTTTTACATTTTCTCAGACATTTTTTATATATTTTTTGGTTCTTTTTTTCCAAACATTTTTCCGAATTCTTTTTTTTATTATTATTTTTCAGACATTTTTCAAACATTTTCCGGACATTTTTCCAGACATTTTGGGATATTCTTTTGAAATTTTTACTTACTTTCTTTCCGAACATTTTTACGACTTTTTTTGTAAAAATATTTTTTATTTATTTTTTTTTTTACTTTTTTCGGACCTTTATCAGACATTTTTTGGACGTTTTTCAAAACTTTTTGGACATTTTTTAAAAGAACATTTTGTATATTTGTCGGACATTTTTCAGACATGTTTTTTTATTTATTTATTTATTTATTTAGTTTTTTTCATATATTTTTCAGACATTTTCCAGATTTCTTTTACTTTGTTTTTTATATATTATTTCAGACATTTTTATATATTTTTTCTGAACATTTTTTGGATGTTTTTTAAAACTTAAAACTTGTTTTTCTTACTGAGACTAAACCTCCTCTGGGATAATAAAGATGAAGAGTTTTAAATCTTCTGTTCACAAATCATATACTCTATGCATCTATGAATAAAAGTAAAAAAAAAAATTCAGTATTTTTTAAAATTTTTTTTGGACATTTAAAAAAAAAAGAATTTTGTATATTTATCGGACTTTTTTATTTTTTTCACTTTTTTTCAGATATTTTTCAGACATTTTCCAGATTTCTTTTAACTTTTTTTTTAAACATTTTTTTCAAACATTTTCTGGACATTTTTCTGACTTTTTCAGAGATTTTCCAGACATTTTGGGATCTTTTTTGACATTTTTTCTAACTTTGTTTTTCGAACATTTTTCTGACTTTTTTGGGGAATTTTTTTTGACCTTTTTCAGACATTTTTTGGACGTTTTTTAAAACTTAAAACATTTTTTTCTTACTGTGACTAAACCTCCTCTGGGATAATAAAGATAAAGAGTTTTACATCTTCTGTTCACAAATCCTATACTGTCAAAAAACTATTTTTCAGACTTTTTTGGACATTTTTTACAACTTTTTGGGGGATTTAGTTTTTTTGGACATTTTCTTTTACTTTTTTCACAAACATCTTCATATATATATATAAATATATAATATATATTATATGTATACACACATGTATATATTTGATTCAAAACTATGACACCGTTTAGAAAATATCTATCTAAATCCAGTTAGATTCCATCCATCCATTATCTGTTACCGCTGATCCTAGTCAGGCACATCCTGGACACGTCAGCATTTAGATTAGATTTATTGAATTAGATTAAAGTCTGCTGCTTCTGTGTATTGATCTATTGTTCTATTGATCTATTGTTCTATTGATCTATTGATCCATTGATCTATTGTTCTATTGATCTATTATTCTATTGATCTATTGATCCATTGATCTATTGATCCATTGATCTATTGTTCTATTGTTCTATTGATCCATTGATCCATTGATCTATTGTTCTATTGATCCATTGATCCATTGATCTATTGTTCTATTGATCCATTGATCCATTGTTCTATTGTTCTATTGATCCATTGATCTATTGTTCCATTGATCCATTGATCCATTGATCTATTGATCCATTGATCTATTGATCCATTGATCTATTGATCTATTGTTCTATTGATCCATTGATCCATTGATCCATTGATCTATTGTTCTATTGATCTATTATTCTATTGATCCATTGATCTATTGATCCATTGATCTATTGTTCTATTGATCCATTGATCCATTGATCCATTGATCCATTGATCTATTGTTCTATTGATCCATTGATCCATTGATCTATTGTTCTATTGATCCATTGTTCTATTGTTCTATTGATCCATTGATCTATTGTTCTATTGATCTATTGATCCATTGATCCATTGTTCTATTGTTCTATTGATCCATTGATCTATTGTTCTATTGATCCATTGATCCATTGATCCATTGATCTATTGTTCTATTGATCCATTGATCTATTGATCCATTGATCCATTGATCTATTGTTCTATTGTTCTATTGATTTATTGATCCATTGATCCATTGATCTATTGATCCATTGATCTATTGACTGGTCACCTGTTAATTATTAATCACTGTAGTTCTAGTGACTATTTATGATCATGATGTCATCAATAACAACCCGGTCAAGTTTAGTCTCAGTGTGACCTTTGACCTCCGTGTGGGACATCATCCTGACTGTCTGTTGGAGGACGTAGAGGACGTCCACCAGGTGGCGCTCCGTCACCACTCTGCTGATTCATCATCACATCTCACACACCTGAGTTCAGAGGAGACAGACAGACCGGGAGAGGGGGATTGTGGGTAACTGTGGTCTCACCTGGGTCATTCTGGGA
>CAKALS010000027.1:1213161-1223161 GCA_916701275.1 Sebastes miniatus
TAGGAGGACGTTTTACTGGCGTCTGGACGTCTCTTTGTAGGAGGACGTGTTACTGGCGTCTGGTCGTCTCTTTGTAGGAGGACGTGTTACTGGCGTCTGGTCGTCTCTTTGTAGGAGGACGTGTTACTGGCGTCTGGTCGTCTCTTTGTAGGAGGACGTGTTACTGGCGTCTGGACGTCTCTTTGTAGGAGGACGTGTTACTGGCGTCTGGTCGTCTCTTTGTAGGAGGACGTTTTACTGGCGTCTGGGCGTCTCTTTGTAGGAGGACGTTTTACTGGCGTCTGGACGTCTCTTTGTAGGAGGACGTTTTACTGGCGTCTGGTCGTCTCTTTGTAGGAGGACGTGTTACTGGCGTCTGGTCGTCTTTTTGTAGGAGGACGTTTTACTGGCGTCTGGACGTCTCTTTGTAGGAGGACGTGTTACTGGCGTCTGGTCGTCTCTTTGTAGGAGGACGTGTTACTGGCGTCTGGTCGTCTCTTTGTAGGAGGACGTGTTACTGGCGTCTGGACGTCTCTTTGTAGGAGGACGTGTTACTGGCGTCTGGTCGTCTCTTTGTAGGAGGACGTGTTACTGGCGTCTGGACGTCTCTTTGTAGGAGGACGTGTTACTGGCGTCTGGTCGTCTCTTTGTAGGAGGACGTTTTACTGGCGTCTGGGCGTCTCTTTGTAGGAGGACGTTTTACTGGCGTCTGGACGTCTCTTTGTAGGAGGACGTTTTACTGGCGTCTGGTCGTCTCTTTGTAGGAGGACGTGTTACTGGCGTCTGGTCGTCTTTTTGTAGGAGGACGTTTTACTGGCGTCTGGACGTCTCTTTGTAGGAGGACGTGTTACTGGCGTCTGGTCGTCTCTTTGTAGGAGGACGTTTTACTGGCGTCTGGTCGTCTCTTTCAGTCCAACATGGTGGAAACGTAGCTCTGCTGCTGGAACCAACTCTTGACTTCACTTCTTATCAGTATATGATCATCCCTCTAGTGTCCTCTAGTGTCCTCTAGTGTCCTCGCCGGACCTAGTGGACATGTGGTGCTGGATTTAACATTCTAGATAATGAAACAAAGTGGATGTGAACCAGTGAACTGCTGTATGTAGGCATTAAACAGCCACCGGGGGGCGCCACTGTTCTACAACACTTTACACATCTCACCAAGAACAGAGACAAGAGACCTGAACCCAAAGAGACCTGAACTACAGAGACCTGAACTACAAAGACCTGAACCCAAAGAGACCTGAACCCAAAGAGACCTGAACTACAGAGACCTGAACTACAGAGACCTGAACCCAAAGAGACCTGAACCCAAAGAGACCTGAACTACAGAGACCTGAACTACAGAGACCTGAACTACAGAGACCTGAACCCAAAGAGACCTGAACTACAGAGACCTGAACTACAGAGACCTGAACCCAAAGAGACCTGAACTACAGAGACCTGAACTACAGAGACCTGAACCCAAAGAGACCTGAACTACAGAGACCTGAACTACAGAGACCTGAACCCAAAGAGACCTGAACTACAGAGACCTGAACTACAGAGACCTGAACTACAGACCTGAACTACAGAGACCTGAACTACAGAGACCTGAACTACAGAGACCTGAACCTGCAGGTGAGACCTGAACTGCAAAGACCTGAACCCAAAGAGACCTGAAATACAGAGACCTGAACTACAGAGACCTGAACTACAGAGACCTGAACCTGCAGGTGAGACCTGAACTACAGAGACCTGAACCTGCAGGTGAGACCTGAACTGCAAAGACCTGAACCTGCAGGTGAGACCATGATGGCTTCTTCTCAGGTGCACTTAGAGGAAACCTCCCCACACCACAATCACCACGGCAACAACCCACACACCAGCCGGTTTCCCATCATCCTCTCTGCTCAGACGGCAGCTGGAGGCTTAAGGTCCGTGTCCACAGCCTCCGTGCTTTCCACGCTCCCCATTCATTGTCTATGTAAGCAGCCGCGCAATGCATTCTGGTAGCGTGGCGTCGCGATTCGAGAGACTAGGCGTCACGACGCCCGCTCCTCATTTGCATAAAGTTGAGGGCTCGTCTACTTTATGTAAATCACGGGCGTCTGACGCGACTCGCCGCCTCTCTCCAAACTCCAGAGGATCCTTTAAATAAACGTTGTTGATCTAAATAAAGACAGATTCATCAACATGGATTATTTCTGGCCTCAAATGTTGTCAGAAACATTTCAGTGAACTGTTTACGTGAAATAAGAGAAGAAAGTTTCCAAACGAGCCTCCATACTGGTTCCGGTTTGAAAGCTGGGAGCAGCAGCCAACGGAGGGAAAGCGTTCGTCCAATCAGGAGCCTAATGCCTCGTCTCTAGGGACAGCACACCAAGCATCCAATGCTGGGAAGCATCGCGTCCCCTCACGATAAAAAACGCCCCTGTGGACACGTCCCATCAGACACCTTAAACCTGAAGAGAAGTGCTCAGCTGCATAACATGACCCGGTGTTACAGCTAAACGGGTCCCTCTGGAAACACACACCTGATGTTGCTTCAGACGGCTGAATGTTAATATATCTGAAACTTTCATTTTAGGAGGAGGAAGATGGAGCAGGAGGAGGAGGAGGAGGAGGAGGAGGAGGAGGAAGATGGAGCAGGAAGATGGAGCAGGAGGAGGAGGAGGAAGATGGAGCAGGAGGAGGAGGAGGAAGATGGAGCAGGAGGAGGAGGAGGAGGAGGAGGAGGAAGATGGAGCAGGAGGACGAGGAGGAGGAAGATGGAGCAGGAGATGTGTACTCACCAGAAGAGCAGGTCAGCCTCCCCAGAGCTGGGGGAGGAACGAGGGAGGAGAGGAAGAGAAAAGACGAAGGAGGAGGAAGATTAAAGCAACAGACAACAACATTATAATGTTATTATAATGTTATAATAGACGGACAGACAGACTGACAGACAGACAGACAGACAGACAGACTGCAGCTCTGTCAAACTTAAAATATAAAACATGAATTTATTAACAAACAGCTGATGTGTGAAGATCAAGAGATGCTCTAGAGATGATCTAGAGATGCTCTAGAGATGCTCTAGAGATGCTCCAGAGATGCTCCAGAGATGCTCCAGAGATGCTCTAGAGATGCTCTAGAGATGCTCCAGAGATGCTCTAGAGATGCTCTAGAGATGATCTAGAGATGCTCCAGAGATGCTCCAGAGATGCTCCAGAGATGCTCCAGAGATGCTCTAGAGATGCTCTAGAGATGCTCCAGAGATGCTCTAGAGATGATCTAGAGATGCTCCAGAGATGCTCCAGAGATGCTCTAGAGATGATCTAGAGATGCTCCAGAGATGATCTAGAGATGCTCTAGAGATGCTCCAGAGATGCTCTAGAGATGCTCCAGAGATGCTCTAGAGATGATCTAGAGATGATCTAGAGATGCTCTAGAGATGCTCCAGAGATGATCTAGAGATGCTCTAGAGATGCTCTAGAGATGATCTAGAGATGCTCCAGAGTCAGCTCCACTTCACAACGGATTCAAATGTTAACAGATCCTCCAAAACAACAGAAAACCACAGTAAACACATAGAAATAAAACAAACAGAGTTGCCATTAAATCTGCAGCATCGTGGTTGCCGTAGCTACGTTACCATGGTTACCATACATCCCAGTACAGCCCAGTTCACCAGTTCATCTGCTTCACTTACTTGAAACTGGTTTTAGTCTCCGTCTTGGTGCCGAGCTGCTCCGGGTTCAACTGAGACGACTTCTCCTGGAGAGAGAGGTCCGAGGAAGACGAGGAGGAGGAGGAGGAGCTGCTACACCACACACACACACACACACACACACACACACACACACACACACACACACACACACACACACACACACACACACACACACACACACACACACACACACACACACACACACACACACACACACACACACACACACACACACACACACACACACACACACACACACACACACACACACACACACACACACACACACACACACACACACACACACACACACACACACACACACACACACACACACACACACACACACACACACACACACACACACACACACACACACAGAGAGAGGAATGAGTGAAGACAGTGGAGAGAGAGATTACAGACTTTGGTTTCCAAACATTGTTTTCTGCCAGTTCATTCTGCTGCTGTTCCATCCTCTAGACCTCTAGACCTTTAGACCTTTAGACCTCTAGACCTTTAGACCTCTAGACCTCTAGACCTTTAGACCACTAACAGGACTTCAGAGGGTCCCGTTAGCAGGTCTCAGGTCAGTCTCTGTGTTACAGACCTGCTAACAGGACTTCAGAGGGTCCTGTTAGAGACCTGCTAACCGGACTTCAGGGGGTCCCGTTAGCAGGTCTCAGGTCTCAGGTCTCAGGTCTGAGGTCTGAGTCTCTTCGTTACAGACCTGCTGGCGGCTGAAGGCTCCTCAGAGATGGAGCTGGTTTTGGTGAAGAGTCTGGACTTCCTGCTCAGACCCAGAGCTGACATGTGGTGGCTGAGGAAAGAGCGCCCACTAGAGGACGACACACACCCAGCAGGAAGAGACAGAGACAGAGAGACAGAGACAGAGACAGAGAGACAGAGAGACAGAGACAGAGACAGAGACAGAGGGAGGGAAACACCAGAGGTTATAGCAGAGACAGGAAACCAACACCAAGTCACCCAACAGAACCAGAACCAGAACCAGAACCCAGACAGACATGCGGTGGCTGAGGAAAGAGCGCCCCCTAGAGGTCGACACCCAGCAGGAAGACACTTTAATACATCCAGTAATAGATGTGATTGATTCAGATGAGATGATATCAGATCCAGTAATGAAGCAGCCATCGGGTCCAGAGACGTGATGCTGGAGGAGACGTGATGTTGGAGGAGACGTGATGCTGGAGGAGACGTGATGTTGGAGACGTGATGTTGGAGGAGACGTGATGTTGGAGACGTGAAGTTGGAGGAGACGTGATGCTGGAGGAGACGTGATGCTGGAGACGTGATGTTGGAGGAGACGTGATGTTGGAGACGTGATGTTGGAGGAGACGTGATGCTGGAGACGTGATGTTGGAGGAGACGTGATGCTGGAGGAGACGTGATGCTGGAGACGTGATGTTGGAGGAGACGTGATGTTGGAGGAGACGTGATGTTGGAGGAGACGTGATG
This sequence comes from Sebastes miniatus, assembly GCA_916701275.1. Taxonomy (NCBI): domain Eukaryota; kingdom Metazoa; phylum Chordata; class Actinopteri; order Perciformes; family Sebastidae; genus Sebastes; species Sebastes miniatus. The sequence goes on from CAKALS010000027.1 coordinate 1,218,305, forward strand.
TTGGAGGAGACGTGATGCTGGAGGAGACGTGATGCTGGAGACGTGATGTTGGAGGAGACGTGATGTTGGAGGAGACGTGATGTTGGAGGAGACGTGATGTTGGAGGAGACGTGATGCTGGAGACGTGATGTTGGAGGAGACGTGATGCTGGAGGAGACGTGATGCTGGAGACGTGATGTTGGAGGAGACGTGATGTTGGAGGAGACGTGATGCTGGAGACGTGATGTTGGAGGCGTGATGCTGGAGGAGACGTGATGCTGGAGACGTGATGTTGGAGGAGACGTGATGTTGGAGACGTGATGTTGGAGGAGACGTGATGCTGGAGACGTGATGTTGGAGGAGACGTGATGCTGGAGGAGACGTGATGCTGGAGACGTGATGTTGGAGGAGACGTGATGTTGGAGGAGACGTGATGCTGGAGACGTGATGCTGGAGGAGACGTGATGTTGGAGGCGTGATGCTGGAGGAGACGTGATGTTGGAGACGTGATGTTGGAGGAGACGTGATGTTGGAGACGTGATGCTGGAGACGTGATGCTGGAGGAGACGTGATGCTGGAGACGTGATGTTGGAGGAGACGTGATGTTGGAGGAGACGTGATGCTGGAGACGTGATGTTGGAGGCGTGATGCTGGAGGAGACGTGATGTTGGAGACGTGATGTTGGAGGAGACGTGATGTTGGAGACGTGATGCTGGAGGAGACGTGATGTTGGAGGAGACGTGATGCTGGAGACGTGATGTTGGAGGAGACGTGATGTTGGAGGAGACGTGATGTTGGAGGAGACGTGATGTTGGAGGAGACGTGATGTTGGAGGAGACGTGATGCTGGAGACGTGATGTTGGAGGAGACGTGATGCTGGAGGAGACGTGATGCTGGAGACGTGATGTTGGAGGAGACGTGATGCTGGAGGAGACGTGATGCTGGAGACGTGATGTTGGAGGCGTGATGCTGGAGGAGACGTGATGCTGGAGACGTGATGTTGGAGGAGACGTGATGTTGGAGACGTGATGTTGGAGGAGACGTGATGCTGGAGACGTGATGTTGGAGGAGACGTGATGCTGGAGGAGACGTGATGCTGGAGACGTGATGTTGGAGGAGACGTGATGTTGGAGGAGACGTGATGCTGGAGACGTGATGCTGGAGGAGACGTGATGTTGGAGGCGTGATGCTGGAGGAGACGTGATGTTGGAGACGTGATGTTGGAGGAGACGTGATGTTGGAGACGTGATGCTGGAGACGTGATGCTGGAGGAGACGTGATGCTGGAGACGTGATGTTGGAGGAGACGTGATGTTGGAGGAGACGTGATGCTGGAGACGTGATGTTGGAGGCGTGATGCTGGAGGAGACGTGATGTTGGAGACGTGATGTTGGAGGAGACGTGATGTTGGAGACGTGATGCTGGAGGAGACGTGATGTTGGAGACGTGATGTTGGAGGAGACGTGATGCTGGAGGAGACGTGATGCTGGAGACGTGATGTTGGAGGAGACGTGATGTTGGAGGAGACGTGATGCTGGAGACGTGATGTTGGAGGCGTGATGCTGGAGGAGACGTGATGTTGGAGACGTGATGTTGGAGGAGACGTGATGTTGGAGACGTGATGTTGGAGGAGACGTGATGCTGGAGACGTGATGCTGGAGGAGACGTGATGCTGGAGACGTGATGTTGGAGGAGACGTGATGTTGGAGGAGACGTGATGCTGGAGACGTGATGTTGGAGACGTGATGTTGGAGGAGACGTGATGTTGGAGACGTGATGCTGGAGGAGACGTGATGTTGGAGACGTGATGTTGGAGGAGACGTGATGTTGGAGACGTGATGTTGGAGGAGACGTGATGTTGGAGGCGTGATGCTGGAGGAGATGTGATGTTGGAGACATGATGTTGGAGGAGACGTGATGTTGGAGACGTGATGCTGGAGGAGACGTGATGTTGGAGACATGATGTTGGAGGAGACGTGATGTTGGAGACGTGATGTTTGTCCAGAGAGCAGAATGTTCTCATTCCTGCTGCCTGAACTCACCAATCTGCTTTCCAGATAAAACACGTCTGAGGGTCTAAACTTGGTACCGCTCAGAGAGGACCGCTTCCACCGCAACACCGGGGGCGCACTTTACTCTGCTCCCCTCCTCTTATCAACTCTTTACAAGGTTTCTGGTCAGCAGGAGACATCGGGACGCTTCCTGCCTCTGACAGATAACTAGCTAGCTGGTACACTCAGTGGAGATTTGAAGCGCTGCAGCATTTCCTGTCCACTTCTTTGTCTTCAAAGTCTAGTGTTGAAGACCAGCTGTTGATTTCTGATGTGTTGGTATGAACCCTGATCGTCTTACATTCATTGTTTTATTATTATTATTAGTATTATTTCATGAGTGAACTTACGCGCTGGACGGAGACTTTGGCTCCTGCTCCGTGGTCACGGTACCGTTGGGGGCTGCGTGGGGGGGCAGCGGAGACCCTCTCCGGGATCCGGACGGACTGGAGGTCTGACTGCTGGGGTCAGAGGTCAGCGGGGACGAGGCCCTGCTGCCCAACCCCGCCGTGGGGCTGGGGGACGAGGCGGAGGAGATGGCGGGGGAGAGGGGGATGTTAGCGGGGGACATGGCGGGGGAGATGGGGAGGTTGGCGGTGGAGGGGGACAGGAAGACGGGGGACAGGGAGGTGGGGGGTGTGGGTGAGGAGGAGGGCGAGGAGCCCGCGGAGGAGGACAGGAGGTCAGGGAGGTTTTGACTGGAGGTGCGGCGGTTCCTTCGCCCCTCCTGCTCGCCGGCGGCCGTCTTTCTTCTCTCTTTACGGAGGTGAGGAGACGAGTCGTCCATCTCACCGTCCTCGTTCCTCAAAGCCGTCTGCAACCGGGAGACACAAAGGAAGAACATGAGAGTCTCGGGAGAATCCGGCGTGTTGGTAAGTGTTGTTCTGGTTGTTGTTATTATTGTGGTTGTTGTTATTGTGGTTGTTGTTGTTATTGTTGTTGTTATTGTGGTTGTTGTTATTGTGGTTGTTATTGTGGTTGTTATTGTGGTTGTTGTTGTGGTTGTTGTTATTGTGGTTGTTATTGTGGTTGTTGTTGTTCAGGTTGTGGTTGTTATTGTGGTTGTTGTTGTTATTGTGGTTGTTGTTATTGTGGTTGTTGTTGTGGTTATTGTGGTTGTTGTTGTGGTTGTTGTTATTGTGGTTGTTATTGTGGTTGTTGTTGTTCAGGTTGTGGTTGTTATTGTGGTTGTTGTTGTTATTGTGGTTGTTATTGTGGTTGTTATTGTGGTTGTTGTTGTTCAGGTTGTGGTTGTTATTGTGGTTGTTGTTGTTATTGTGGTTGTTATTGTGGTTGTTGTTATTGTGGTTGTTATTGTGGTTGTTATTGTGGTTGTTGTTGTTCAGGTTGTGGTTGTTATTGTGGTTGTTGTTGTTATTGTGGTTGTTGTTATTGTGGTTGTTGTTATTGTGGTTGTTATTGTGGTTGTTGTTATTGTGGTTGTTATTGTGGTTGTTGTTATTGTGGTTGTTGTTATTGTGGTTGTTATTGTGGTTGTTGTTATTGTGGTTGTTATTGTGGTTGTTATTGTGGTTGTTGTTGTTCAGGTTGTGGTTGTTATTGTGGTTGTTGTTGTTATTGTGGTTGTTGTTATTGTGGTTGTTGTTATTGTGGTTGTTATTGTGGTTGTTGTTCAGGTTGTTGTTGTTGTTGTTGTTATTGTGGTTGTTGTTGTTCAGGTTGTTGTTGTTGTTGTTATTGTTGTTGTCGTTACCTCGTAGGTGGTGAACTGGGCTCGGAGGTCTGGCTCGGTCCCCTTGTTGTTCATGTGTTTGTGGATGATGGTCTCCATCCCCAGCTGCTCCAGACTGTCCGTCACATCGTAGAACGAGTCCTGATCAGGGAGCGCCGCTAGAGTCTGACACACAAAACAGACTCGCTGTTTACCTCGTAGACTGTCTGTTTACCTCGTAGACTGTCTCGTAGACTGTCTGTTTACCTCGTAGACTGTCTGTTTACCTCGTAGACTATCTGTTTACCTCGTAGACTGTCTCGTAGACTGTCTGTTTACCTCGTAGACTATCTGTTTACCTCGTAGACTGTCTGTTTACCTCGTAGACTATCTGTTTACCTCGTAGACTGTCTCGTAGACTGTCTGTTTACCTCGTAGACTGTCTGTTTACCTCGTAGACTGTCTGTTTACCTCGTAGACTGTCTGTTTACCTCGTAGACTGTCTGTTTACCTCGTAGACTGTCTGTTTACCTCGTAGACTGTCTGTTTACCTCGTAGACTGTCTGTTTACCTCGTAGACTGTTTACCTCATAGACTGTCTGTTTACCTCATAGACTGTCTGTTTACCTCATAGACTGTCTCGTAGACTGTCTGTTTACCTCGTAGACTGTTTACCTCATAGACTGTCTGTTTACCTCAGACTGTCTCGTAGACTGTCTGTTTACCTTGTAGACTGTCTCGTAGACTGTTTGTTTACGTCGTAGACTGTCTGTTTACCTCATAGACTGTCTGTTTACCTCGTAGACTGTCTGTTTACCTCGTAGACTGTTTACCTCATAGACTGTCTGTTTACCTCATAGACTGTCTCGTAGACTGTCTGTTTACCTCGTAGACTGTTTACCTCATAGACTGTCTGTTTACCTCATAGACTGTCTGTTTACCTCATAGACTGTCTCGTAGACTGTCTGTTTACCTTGTAGACTGTCTCGTAGACTGTTTGTTTACGTCGTAGACTGTCTGTTTACCTCGTAGACTGTCTGTTTACCTCATAGACTGTCTGTTTACCTCGTAGACTGTCTCGTAGACTGTCTGTTTACCTCATAGACTGTCTGTTTACCTCGTAGACTGTCTCGTAGACTGTCTGTTTACCTCATAG
>CAKALS010000027.1:1228161-1230661 GCA_916701275.1 Sebastes miniatus
GACTGATCTGAGGACTAATCTGAGGACAGGACTGAGGACTGATCTGAGGACTAATCTGAGGACAGGACTGAGGACTGATCTCAGGACAGGACTGAGGACTGATCTGAGGACTGATCTGAGGACAGGACTGAGGACTGATCTCAGGACTGATCTGAGGATTGATCTGAGGACTGATCTGAGGATTGATCGGAGGACTGATCTGAGGACAGGACTGATCTGAGGACTGATCTGAGGACTGATCTCAGGACAGGACTGAGGACTGATCTGAGGACTGATCTGAGGATTGATCGGAGGACTGATCTGAGGACTGATCTGAGGTCTGATCTGAGGATTGATCTCAGGACAGGACTGAGGACTGATCTCAGGTCTGATCTGAGGACTGATCTGAGGACTGATCTGAGGACTGATCTGAGGTCTGATCTGAGGATTGATCTCAGGACAGGACTGAGGACTGATCTGAGGATTGATCTCAGGACAGGACTGAGGACTGATCTCAGGTCTGATCTGAGGACTGATCTCAGGACAGGACTGAGGACTGATCTGAGGATTGATCTCAGGACTGATCTGAGGACTGATCTCAGGTCTGATCTGAGGACTGATCTCAGGTCTGATCTGAGGTCTGATCTGAGGATTGATCTGAGGACTGATCTGAGGACTGATCTCAGGACAGGACTGAGGACTGATCTGAGGATTGATCTCAGGACTGATCTGAGGACTGATCTCAGGTCTGATCTGAGGACTGATCTGAGGGCTGATCTCAGGGCTGATCTGAGGACTGATCTGAGGGCTGATCTCAGGGCTGATCTGAGGACTGATCTGAGGACAGGACTGATCTGAGGACTGACCGAGGACAGGACTTAGGACTGATCTGAGGACAGGACTGAGGACTGATCTGAGGACAGGACTGAGGATTGATCTGAGGACTGATCTCAGGACTGATCTGAGGACAGGACTGAGGACTGATCTGAGGACTGATCTGAGTCCTCGTGGAGGTCTCTGAGGAGGAGTCTCACCTCTCAGGATGTAGTTCTGGTAGTTGTGGTCGGCCTCCGCTCCAACTTTAATGAAACACGTCAAACCTTCAGAGGCCACGAACTCTGGAACCAGGTCTTTATCATCCTGCAGAGACCAGAGAGGGGACACACCAGATCTACGGTCAGTCTCTACAGCGTCCTGCTGATGAACAGTCTGGTACCACACGGTGAGCTCCAGAGTCAAACATCTCCAGAGGGAGTTGTAGTTCAGGCTCAGAGATGAAACAGTTAAAGAGAGGAGGGAGTGAGAGTCTGTTACCTGGAACAGCTGTTTGAGGGAGAACAGCGAGCGCCGGAGCTCTGGACCCTGAGAGTTATACAGCTTCTCTGAAACAACAGAAGAAGAAGAAACACAGGAAGTCACTTCACTAACAAAATAAAGGTGGATCAGCTGACGGACGATAACGCCGTGATTATCGTCTGTAGAAACAAAGATTGTTTGTTAGACACAGAAGCATCACTCTGGAGTGTTTTCACAGTTCAACAACACCAACAGAGAGAGAAGTCCTCTGATCCAGTCACATCACGTTAACCTCCCATTAATACTTTATAAATAATCTCAGAGCTTCTGACTCTGATCTGAGATCCTCCAGCAGCCTGACCGGGGGGGGCAGAAAGGAATGAAACTGTTTCCTGTTTGTTTCTATCAGAGGTCACGACCCCTGACTCATCCTGTATTTCTGTGTTTCAGAGGAAATGGTGAGACGTTGACAGAGAGTACGTAACGACAAAGACCAGAAGAAGAAATCACAGTTTCACGTCATGACGTCCACAACAACAACGACTCCAGAGAAACAGTCGATCAATCTGAGATCTCAGGTTCCCTCCAACAACGCTCGTTAAATATGTAGAAAAAGAAAAAATCACACCAGGAAATATATGAATCTGAGATGTAAAACAGTGCAGAGTCCCTGGGTATTTCTAAAGCACAGCACCCCGACAGGTAAAACAAAACAACTATTGAATAGACCACTATAGTAACGTTTCCTCTATAGCGCCACCATCAGGTCAACGTGTTCATGTGTCCACACCAGATACCTGCAGAACTGAAGACATTCATCAGCCTCAGCTGGACTCCGTGTTTACTCATATTAGCATGCTAACACGCTAAACATTACACCTGCTAACAATGCTAACAACAGCATGTTAGCATTGTCAGTGTGAGGCTAACTTCCTTAGCTTGGGTGGTGACTGATACAAGCAACAGCTGAGAAATGAGGAAGTTAGTGAGGAAGAAAGAAAATGAATGAAGGATGATCTTTCTCCCTTTATTCTCTCTTAAAGGGGAGTTTCCCTCCTTTCAGAGAGCTCGTTTCAGAGAGCTCCTTTCAGAGAGCTCGTTTCAGAGAGCTCATTTCAGAGAGCTCGTTTCAGAGAGCTCATTTCAGAGAGCTCGTTTCAGAGAGCTCATTTCAGAGAGCTCATTTCAGAGAGCTCATTTCAGAGCTCGTCTCAGAGCTCATTTC
>CAKALS010000027.1:1233161-1245661 GCA_916701275.1 Sebastes miniatus
AGAGAGAGAGACAGAGAGAGAGAGAGAGACAGAGAGAGAGAGAGAGAGAGAGAGAGAGACAGAGAGAGAGAGAGAGAGAGAGACAGAGACTGTTCTTGGAAAACTAACGGTCTCTAACAGTCCGAAGTTAAATCAGCTTTTATTGTCACCCATTGAACACAGTGACATTTAGCTTTAACCCATCCTAGTACTTTACTTCAGTAACAACATAAACCCCCTGAGAAGAATATACGAGCTCTTATTGTGAAACATCTCCAGCAGGAAACACCAACACGAGGAGGTCAGAGAGGAAGAGGAAGGTTTCAGAGTGTGGATACAGATGAAGAGTCTATAAATCATCACAGAAGCCGTCATGATGATCAGATCAGAGCTGGAGACGAACTAATACAAATATATGTTTACTAGTACTGTGCTTTAGTACAATTATGGAGTACATGTACTTTACTTTCTACTCCATTACATGTATTTTTATAAACAGCTTTAGTTACTTTACAGATTCAGATTATTAAAACTGAATTACAACATTAATGTCTCAATAATTATAATACAATAATATCATTATGTTTTACTTCAGTAATGTTTTCACTGCAGGACTTTTACTTGTACTGTAACAGGTTATTTATACGCTGTGCTATTAGTACTTTTAGTGCAGTACTTGTCTCAGGACATCAGGATGTGAGTGAGGGGAGCTCAGACGTCATGTTACTAAAACAGAACCTGGTCTCAGAAACACAGAAACGTTCTGCATGTTCCCACTGAGGTTATTTATAGACCTCCAACTCTGTCCAGCTCAGAGCTGAAGAACTCTGGAGGGCAGCGTGTCCACTCACTGTTTAACAACAACAACACTACAACACTGGTACCACACCGGTATCGCACCGGTACCGCACCGGTACAGCACCGGTACAGCACCGGTACCACACTGGTAAAACACTACTACAACACTGGTACCGCACCGGTACCACACCGGTACCACGCCGGTACCACATCGGTACAGCACCGGTACAGCACCGGTACAACACCGGTACCACACCGGTACAACACCGGTACAACACCGGTACCACACCGGTACAACACCGGTACAACACTGGTACAACACTGGTACCACACTGGTACAACACTGGTACCACACTGGTACAACACTGGTACAACACTGGTACAGCGCTGGTACAACGCTGGTACAATGCTGGTACAACACTGGTACCACACTGGTACAACGCTGGTACAACACTGGTACCACACTGGTACAACACTGGTACAACGCTGGTACAATGCTGGTACAACACTGGTACCACACTGGTACAACGCTGGTACAACACTGGTACCACACTGGTACCACACTGGTACAACACTGGTACCACACTGGTACCACACTGGTACAACACTGGTACCACACTGGTACCACACTGGTACCGCACTGGTCGGGGTGAACGGCGTGTAGGGAGGAGGTCGGGGTGGACGGCATGTAGGGAGGAGGTCGGGGTGAAGGGTGTGTAGGGAGGAGGTCGGGGTGGACGGCGTGTAGGGAGGAGGTCGGGGTGGACGGCGTGTAGGGAGGAGGTCGGGGTGAACGGCGTTTAGGGAGGAGGTCGGGGTGAAGGACGTGTAGGGAGGAGGTCGGGGTGAACGGCGTTTAGGGAGGAGGTCGGGGTGGACGGCGTGTGGGGAGGAGGTCGGGGTGAACGGCGTGTAGGGAGGAGGTCGGGGTGAACGGCGTGTGGGGAGGAGGTCGGGGTGGACGGCGTGTAGGGAGGAGGTCGGGGTGAACGGCGTGTAGGGAGGAGGTCGGGGTGGACGGCGTGTAGGGAGGAGGTCGGGGTGAACGGCGTTTAGGGAGGAGGTCGGGGTGGATGGGTGGGTCTACAAACACCAGTCTGTCACCAGGAGAACACTATGGTGCCCCGTGTGAGGCCAGAAGTCAACGTTGATTTATTTGTAACTTCGTTACTTCAGTTACAGAACTTCTACCGTCTACCGCTTCATCCATCGGTTAGTTAGTTTGTGTTATTGTGTGACTTTCTGATATATATATATATATATGTATATACACATAATACATATATACTGTACATGTAGCAGCGTCATCATGCAGAAACCTCCGTCAGGTCTTCATGTGGGAGAACGGTTTAGCAGGACTTGAAGGGAAAACAGACTTTTGATGCTCAAACATACGTACTGACTAAAATGTGAATGTGATTTGAATAGAAAAGGAACGCCACTGGGAGGACACGGGACGGGATGATGGACGTGTCCTTTAAGTGCAGTACTAGAGTACTTAGTGGTACAGTGAAGGATGACATCACCGATATGCCTCAGTAGTGTGTCAGTATTTCTTCTAGTAGAAGAAGAAGTAAGAACCAGACAGACCAGAAGGGTTCTGGTGCATGAAGCCTCGTTGTCATGCCGACCAGGAAACTCTCGCCACAGTGTGACTCAGACGCCACGCGGCTCGTTGTGCTGACCTCAGCTAAACGTTGCCAGGCGGAGCTGCTGAACTTTGTTTCCACATCACGTGAATCGTTCCACACAGCGTGTGTTCTGTGTGCAGCCGCCGCGGGTACCGGACCGTGACCCCGGGACGACCATCACAACAAACATCTGACCTTTGACCTGAAACTGATCCTGGACAGACTCGCCAACCTTGAGACCTCAAACATGTTGATGATGAAACAGACTTTGACCAGAATGTGAATGTTTGAATGCATCAGGAACAGCAGTGGGAAGACACAGGAGGATATGAGAACCTAAAAACTAAACTAAGATAAAGGACGCGTCCTTTAACGTCCTCAGAGACATACAGGTCTGTGTCTGTGGCTGAGACGGACGTGATGGACGTGATAGATTAATGAATGTTCCAGCTCCTCTCCAGCAGCGACGTCAGGCTCCACAAACAGCAGCTAGTTATTATAAAGTTATGATGAACTGTCTCACAGCCGGGTGTCCACTGACTGGACAAACATCTCACAGGAGGACGAGACATTTCTGAGCTGATAGAGTCAATAAATCAGAGGACACACAGGGAGGTGAGATGATGAACATCACGGCTGCTCTCAGCAGCATCTTTGGACACGTTGAGATCTCCACTAGACTTCAGACGAACCTCTGAGTTTAAATAAAGTTTAAATAAAGTTTAAATGAAGGAGGAGGAGGTGTTTATCTCTGGAGGGTTTAATCACGTTAACCAGAGCAGAGGAGACGTCTCATCTCAGACTGAGAGAGGGGATCCCTGAGACTGAGGAACAAACAGCGGCTGAGAGAGGGGATCCCTGAGACTGAGGAACAAACAGTGGCTGAGAGAGGGGATCCCTGAGACTGAGGAACAAACAGTGGCTGAGAGAGGGGATCCCTGAGACTGAGGAACAAACAGTGGCTGAGAGAGGGGATCCCTGAGACTGAGGAACAAACAGTGGCTGAGAGAGGGGATCCCTGAGACTGAGGAACAAACAGCTGAGAGAGGGGATTCCTGAGACTGAGGAACAAACAGCGGCTGTCTCACATCCCAGAATACTTCACCACTGTTCACATGTTTCACCGCAGCAGCTGAAACTCTGATTCACTCAACTAAAAATAAAACCCTGACGTCAGAGTTTCACCACAGAGCTGAACACAGAGAGAGAGAGAGAGAGAGAGAGAGAGAGAGAGAGAGAGAGAGAGAGAGAGAGAGAGATAGTCCCTCCACTCTGATAAAACATTATATATATATATAATAATAATAATAATAATAACGACTGATGATGTCCAGATTAAATCATCAGATCTCATCACAGACGGGTCGAATCAGCGTAACAGCCTCATGTTGGGAATCAACAGCTTCTGTCCACAGCGTCTTATCTACAAAAGACTCTGGTATCACTTTCATTATATTATATTATAATATTATTATAATATAATATATAATATATAATATATATTACATTATAATATATATTATAATATAATATATTATAATGTTATAAAATAATACATATTATAATATAATATAATATATATTATATATTATTTTATAATATTATAATATAATATATTATAATATAATATGATATAATATATAATATTATAAAAATATTATAATATAATATATAATGTATAATATTATAATATTATACATAATATATTATTTTATAATAATATTATAATATAGTATATTATAATATATACTATATTATAATATATGATATATAATGAAGTGATACCAGAGGACCAGAGTGATACCAGAGTCTTTTCTAAATAAGACACTGTGGACAGGAGCTAAGAGGACTTCCTGTTACTGGACCTTTACTGGAACAGAACCAGTTCAACCAGTAGAGACCCAGCAGGACTGTTATCAGTCAACATGAACACACTGGGTTCACTGGAGCAACGCTAATCCTCTCTGACTGATCACCACCTCATCTCCCATGATGCACCTGACGGGTCGCTGATCCACCTGATCCAATCAGAGGACAGAGAGCAGCTCTGACCAATCAGAGAACAAAGAGCAGCTCTGACCAATCAGAGAACAGAGAGCTGCTCTGACCAATCAGAGAACAAAGAGCTGCTCTGACCAATCAGAGAACAGAGAGCTGCTCTGACCAATCAGAGAACAGAGAGCAGCTCTGACCAATCAGAGGACAGAGAGCAGCTCTGACCAATCAGAGAACAGAGAGCAGCTCTGACCAATCAGAGAACAAAGAGCAGCTCTGACCAATCAGAGAACAGAGAGCAGCTCTGACCAATCAGAGAACAAAGAGCAGCTCTGACCAATCAGAGAACAGAGAGCAGCTCTGACCAATCAGAGAACAGAGAGCAGCTCTGACCAATCAGAGGATAAAGAGCAGCTCTGACCAATCAGAGAACAAAGAGCAGCTCTGACCAATCAGAGGACAGAGAGCAGCTCTGACCAATCAGAGGATAAAGAGCAGCTCTGACCAATCAGAGAACAAAGAGCAGCTCTGACCAATCAGAGGACAGAGAGCAGCTCTGACCAATCAGAGGACAGAGAGCAGCTCTGACCAATCAGAGAACAGAGAGCAGCTCTGACCAATCAGAGGACAGAGAGCAGCTCTGACCAATCAGAGGACAGAGAGCAGCTCTGACCAATCAGAGGACAGAGCTGCTGAGAACAATGACTACCTAAAGACCTCCTGAACCCCCTAAAGACCTCCTGAACCCCCTAATAAAGGCTGGAATGAGGAGGAGGAGGGAGCGTCCCTGGATTAGAGGGATTCCTGTCGCCTGACTGTCCTCCCACAGATAGACTGAAGAGGAGTCATGTTGCATTTAGGGCACTCTGTTAATATGAGCTTTATAGAAAACACTGTTCAGCTCAGCTGTCAGGTGGTGAACACTACGGCTGTCAGAGTTATAATAATAACAACAACAACAACAATAATAACAATAATAATAAGAGCTGGTTATCTGCTAGTTTTGATGTTAATATTGTGTTATTAGTTTATAATAAGGCTCTACGTGGCCGTGCAGCAGACTACGTTATAGAAGTTCCCCTCAGATCCTCCGCTTCTTCTCGTTCTCTAGTTGTTCCACAAAGCAGAACAGAAACATCTGGTGACGCTGCTTTCAGCAGCTGGAACGACCTTCAGAGGAACCGAGAGGAGCTGGAAATATGAACATGTTAAACGTGAAATAAAAACCATCTATGTAGTCTGGCTGTTATGTGGTGGTTTATAGTTTTATCATTTTAATACTTATTTAATTTATCATCCTCATTAGTGTTTATTTCATTTAATCAACATTTTATTGCTGATCATTATTATCTCTTTTATTCTATTCTATTTATTAAAATGTTATATGATAGACAGAAGGACAGATAGAGGGACATAGAGGGACAGATAGAGGGACAGACAGAGGGATAGATAGACAGAAGGACTTACAGACAGAGGGACAGATAGAGGGACATAGAGGGACAGACAGAGGGGCAGAAGGACTTACAGATAGAGGGACAGATAGAGGGACATATAGAGGGACAGACAGAGGGGCAGAAGGACTTACAGATAGAGGGACAGATAGAGGGACAGACAGAGGGGCAGAAGGACTTACAGATAGAGGGACAGATAGAGGGACAGACAGAGGGGCAGAAGGACTTACAGATAGAGGGACAGATAGAGGGACGGACAGATAGACAGAAGGACTTACAGACAGAGGGACAGATAGAGGGACAGCCAGAGGGACAGACAGAGGGGCAGAAGGACTTACAGACAGAGGGACAGATAGAGGGACAGACAGAGGGACAGACAGAGGGTCAGAAGGACTTACAGACAGAGGGACAGATAGAGGGACAGACAGAGGGACAGACAGAGGGGCAGAAGGACTTACAGATAGAGGGACAGATAGACAGAAGGACTTACAGACAGAGGGACAGATAGAGGGACAGATAGAGGGACAGAAGGACTGATGTGTTTGTCCTACAGAGACAGGAAGTGACCCAGACGACCTCGGCGTGGGATTTCCTGTTGCTGCTGACGGAGTCGGACTCTGAAGGATCGACAGAGTTATTTAGAAGACTCATCGTCCTCAGACGGATCTGAAGACATTGAAGAGACGTCCTCTAAATATTCAGGGTTAATAAAAACCATCCAGTTAAAGCTTCAACGCTGGAACATGAAGTCCAACTGAACTCTGTCTGTCTCAGTTTGTCCCGGGGGTCAGTGAACGCATCATTAGCATCATGTTGTTGTTTACATTCCTGTCGGCTACGGAGAGCCAGAGAGGTCAAACTGTCTCCTTCATGTGGTCGTCCGCTGAGGACCAAACACAAACTAACGATGCGTTCAGGAGCTCCTCATTGAGTCAGACACTTTGTCACCAGCTTTACAAGTTCACCTGAATGCACCACGAAACATATGGATGAAAGAACCTGCCAAAACCAAAATTAATAAATAATAATTTAATAAATGAATAAATAACTTGATAAATAAATAAATAAATGATTCAATAAATAAATAAACATGTCATTTAATGCAGCAAAAATAATATTAAAAATAAATGTAGCCATTGATTAATTGATAAAATGTGACATAAATTGATATTTCTGTTTTAATATTTATTTTTCATTTATTTTATATTTATTTTTAAACGTATAAAACGTGTATTTATGCATTTTATTTTTTAAATACTTATTTATTTATTTACTTCTGCACGATTTCCCCTTTGCATCCCTGTTGGGCTGCAGTTTGCCATGTTATGATTGGAGCATATTGTTTTATGCTAAATGCAGTACCTGTGAGGGTTTCTGGATCAATATCTGTCATTGATTTGTGATGATAATTGATTTATAATAATAAATATATACATACATTTACATAAAGCAGCATATTAGTCCACTCCCATGTTGATAAGAGGATTAAATACTGGACTGATCTCCTTTAAGGTTCATTTAGAACAGATAAAACATGTGGGATTAATTTGTGATTAAATATTTTAATCGACTGACAGTAACGTTATCATGATGCTTTCAGATTCTATTCAGTAAACATGAGCATTGGGTGATGGTAAATTATAACGCTATGATGTGTTTAAATGTAATCTAGTAAAATGTAGTTTTTGGAGAGAAAGTGATATAAAATAAAAAATAGAGAGAATTATGACCCGTTTAACTTCCTGACAAATATGTCATTAAGTGCAGCAATAATAATATTAAAAATAATGTAAGCATTAACGAATATAAATGTGACATACATTTATATTTTTGTTTTATTTATTTATCTTTGTATTAATTCATCTATATATTTGCTCCTCTGTTTAATTTTTTCTTTTATTTATTTATATATTTATTTTTATTATTTTTTTAAATGTATTTATTTCTTTTTTGATTTCTTTTTTGATTTATTTTATATATTTTTTAAATGTGTGTCTTTATTTATGTATTTATGCATTTATATTTTATTTATTTATTTACTTCTGATTTGTACATGAGCAGGAATGAAGCCCAACTTGGCCAAAATGATTGTGATTATTATTTTGGTGATAATCGTGCAGCGCTTTGCTCAAGGACTCGCGGTCGCTGTTGGGAATCTAACCTGCGTCATAAAGGCGTCACGTCCTGCTGAGAGTCTCAACAACAACACAAGGAAGGAAACAGTCTGAATGATGTCATCAACCTTCCTATGAAGAGGCGTTCAGGGTCTCCACGTTCAGTCACTTCTCAGCTTCTTATTTACTGGTTTTATGATCTGATCTGTTCGTTGATTCATTTATTAGTTAATAGAAACACTATTGATAATCAATTAAATGTCAGATGTGAGGATGTGCTGCTGTTCTCTTTGTCATACGTGATGGTAATGTTTCAAACCGTCAAATCAAACAACGTCGCCGTGAACTCTGGGAAGTTTCCATCGACTGTTTCCAACAACAACAACAACAACAACAACAACAACAACAACAGTTCACAGACTGAAACATTGATCAGTGAGAGAAACCAGGGCGGTAGCAGCGCTGGTAAAGAGTCTAGAAGAAGAGAAACCAGGGCGGTAGCAGGGCCGGTAGAGAGTCTAGAAGAAGAGAAACCAGGGCGGTAGCAGGGCCGGTAGAGAGTCTAGAAGAAGAGAAACCAGGGCGGTAGCAGGGCCGGTAGAGAGTCTAGAAGAAGAGAAACCAGGGCGGTAGCAGGGCCGGTAAAGAGTCTAGAAGAAGAGAAACCAGGGCGGTAGCAGGGCCGGTAGAGAGTCTAGAAGAAGAGAAACCAGGGCGGTAGCAGGGCCGGTAAAGAGTCTAGAAGAAGAGAAACCAGGGCGGTAGCAGGGCCGGTAAAGAGTCTAGAAGAAGAGAAACCAGGGCGGTAGCAGGGCCGGTAAAGAGTCTAGAAGAAGAGAAACCAGGGCGTTAGCAGCGCTGGTAAAGAGTCTAGAAGAAGAGAAACCAGGGCGGTAGCAGGGCTGGTAAAGAGTCTAGAAGAAGAGAAACCAGGGCGGTAGCAGGGCCGGTAGAGAGTCTAGAAGAAGAGAAACCAGGGCGGTAGCAGGGCCGGTAGAGAGTCTAGAAGAAGAGAAACCAGGGCGGTAGCAGGGCTGGTAAAGAGTCTAGAAGAAGAGAAACCAGGGCGGTAGCAGGGCCGGTAGAGAGTCTAGAAGAAGAGAAACCAGGGCGGTAGCAGGGCTGGTAAAGAGTCTAGAAGAAGAGAAACCAGGGCGGTAGCAGGGCTGGTAAAGAGTCTAGAAGAAGAGAAACCAGGGCGGTAGCAGGGCTGGTAAAGAGTCTAGAAGAAGAGAAACCAGGGCGGTAGCAGGGCTGGTAAAGAGTCTAGAAGAAGAGAAACCAGGGCGGTAGCAGGGCTGGTAAAGAGTCTAGAAGAAGAGAAACTCTGCTTCTTTTCTGACAACAGCCGCTAGATGGTGCTGCTTTAGCGCTGCCGCCATTTTGGACTGTAAACACCACTGAGTGTGTGTCTGTGGACGTATAAAGAGACGTCTGTAAATCAGAGGATATAAATCAACTTCCCAGTAGGAACAGTTAAATAGCCCTCGTTGATATCATGATGTCCATTTTTTTCCAGTTTTTGGATATTTTTTAAACTTTTGGACAGTTTTTGGATTTAAAAAAAAACTTTTAAAACTAATTTTTAGGAAATTTTTCAAAGTTTTCGGATTTTTTTTGCCATTTTTTAAACTTATTTTCAGACTTTTTTTTGACTATTTCTGACATTTTTTCAAAACCCTTTTTTCCTGACTTTTTCCTGAGCGTGGTCACCCTGACCGTCCCCATACTCAGCAAACTGCTCCTCACTGTGTTCTGACACCTTTCTATCAGAGCCAGCGTTACGGAGCTGGAACAGAGACGAGGACATGAAAGAACACGTCTCAACACTTTCACCTCCTCTGATCCTCACTGAGCTCCAGCTTCAGGGTTCATGTTTAGTTCCTCACTGGGTTCAGAGCAGCAGCAGCTGAGCTCCACCACCAGGAGACACTCTGCAGTTACTATCTTTCATTTATTTAATCAGATAAAAGCCGTGTGGCGGCTTCCAGCAGAGCGACGACAGCAGATCTGTCACCCTCCCGTCAGTCTCTCTGAGAACCGACCAGCCTGAAGGCAGCGAGGAGACGCTGCCATTCAAAACACTACTACGCATGCTGGGAAATCCCCTCTGGAGCAGGAAGGGTGGGGTCATACCAGGCAGCATGCGGGGGAGGAGGAGGAGAGGAGGGAGGAGAAGGAGGAGGAGGAGGGAGGAGGAGGGAGGAGGAGGAGAGGAGGGAGGAGGAGCAGGGAGGAGGAGGGAGGAGGAGGAAGAGGAGGAGGAGGGGGAAGAGGAGGAGGAAGAGGAGGAGGAGAGGAGGGAGGAGGAGGAGGAGGAGGGAGGAGGAGGAGGATGAGGAGGAGGAGGAGGGAGGAAGGAGGAGGAGGAGGAGGAGGAGGAGGAAGAGGAGGAGGAGGAGGGAGGAAGGAGGGAGAGAGCGTTCTGACAGCAGGAACTCTGGGAGATGTTTCAGTGTTTCAGATGGATCTCAACATGTAGAGGATTCATCATCTATAATCAGACCTGATACGACGCCAAACGACCTATAAACTCTGAATGTGGCCCTGACTGATACCTGACTATACTATAGTGTGTGTATATACACACACTATAGTATAGTGTAGTATAGTATAGTGTGTGTATATATATATATATATATATATACTGGAAAAACAAAGTAGTTAAACTTGTGTTTGGTGGATTATCTCTCTGTTGTATCAATGCTAATGGTCATTGTATTTTACATCGTTGGAAAGCCTGTTTATTGACCTTCACAATGATGTCACACTTGTAAGGATCATGTACAGACGTAGGCAAAGTTGTTGGTAACGTTCCGTTAAAGAGAGAAAAACCCACAATGGTCACTGAAATAACTTGAAACTGACAAAAGTAATAATAAATAAAAATTCACTGAAAATGAACTAATGAAAATCAGATATTGTTTTTGAATTTTGGTTCAACAGAATCATTTAAAAAACAAACTAATGAAACTGGCCTGGACAAAAATGATGGTACTCTTAACTTAATATTTAGTTGCACAACCTTTTGAGGCAATCACTGCAATCAAGTGATTTCTGTAACTCTCAATGAGACTTCTGCACCTGTCCACAGGTATGTTGGCCCACTCCTCGTGAGCAAACTGCTCCAGCTGTCTCAGGTTTGAAGGGTGCCTTCTCCAGACTGCATGTTTCAGCTCCTTCCACAGATGTTCAATAGGATTTAGATCCGGGCTCATAGAAGGCCACTTCAGAATAGTCCAATGTTTTGTTCTTAGCCATTCTTGGGTGTTTTTAGCTGTGTTTTGGGTCATTATCCTGTTTGAGGACCCATGACCTGCAACTGAGACCAAGCTTTCTGACACTGGGCAGCACATTTCGCTCCAGAATGCCTTGATAGTCTTGAGATTTCATTGCACCCTGCACAGATTCAAGACACCCTGTGCCAGATGCAACAAAGCAGCCCCAGAACATAACCGAGCCTCCTCCATGTTTCACATTAGGTACAGTGTTCTTTTCTTTGGATGCTTCATCTCTTCGTCTGTGAACATAGAGCTGATGTGACTTGCCAAAAAGCTCCAGTTTTGTCTCATCTGTCCAAAGGACATTCTCCCAGAAGCTTTGTGGCTTGTCAATATGCATTTTGGAAAATTCCAGTCTCGCTTTTTTATGATTTGGTGTCCTCCTGGGTTGTCTTCCATTAAGTCCACTTTGGCTCAAACAGTGACGGATGGTGCGATCTGACACTGATGTACCTTGACCTTGGAGTTCACCTCTAATCTCTTTGGAAGTTGTTCTGGGCTCTTGGGTTACCATTCGTATTATCCGTCTCTTCAATTTGTCATCAATTTTCCTCTTGCGGCCACGTCCAGGGAGGTTGGCTACAGTCCCATGGACCTTAAACTTCTGAATAATATGTGCAGCTGTAGTCACAGGAACATCAAGCTGCTTGGAGATGGTCTTATAGCCTTTACCTTTAACATGAAGGTCTATAATGTTCTTTCTAATCTCCTGAGACAACTCTCTCCTTAGCTTTCTGTGGTCCATGTTCAGTGTGGTACACACCATGATACCAAACAGCACAGTGACTACTTTTCACCCTTTAAATAGGCAGACTGACTGATTACAAGTTTGAAGATACCTGTGATGCTAATTACAGGACACACCTTAGTTTAACATGTCCCTATGGTCACATTATTTTACATCTTTTCTAGGGGTACCATCAATTTTTGTCCTGGCCAGTTTCATTAGTTTGTTTTTTTAAATGATTCTGTTGAACCACAATTCAAAAACAATGTCTGATTTTCATTAGTTCATTTTCAGTAAATTTTTATTTATTATTACTTTTGTCAGTTTCAAGTTATTTCAGTGACCATTTGGGGTTTTTCTCTCTTTAACGGAACGTTACCAACAACTTTGCCTACGTCTGTATTTGTGGGATGAGCAGCACAGCTGATTATGTGGGGAGCACTTTTTTACTTGTTTTTCCAGTTTATATATATACACACACTATAGTATAGTAATATGTTCCTAGAGAAGGAAACGGTTCAATC
>CAKALS010000027.1:1250661-1263161 GCA_916701275.1 Sebastes miniatus
GTGCTAACCTACGCTAGCTCACTGTGCTAACCTACGTCAGTGCTTCCTGCTAACGGCTGAGTGGACGCTAACATTTGAACAGAACAGAACGCGGGAGGCCCGGCCCTTTAAGTAGAGTTTTGAGGTACTTTATTTGAGTATTTCCATTTTCTGCTCTTTTATACTACTACATCTTTTATACTACTACATCTTTATACTACATTTAGCCGATAATACTTTTACTTCAGTGGAGTATTTCAAGGTGTACTATTAGTACTTGTACTGCAGTAAAGTGTACTGTTAGTACTTGTATTGCAGTAAAGTGTACTGTTAGTACTTGTATTGCAGTAAAGTGTACTGTTAGTACTTGTACTGCAGTAAAGTGTACTATTAGTACTTGTATTGCAGTAAAGTGTACTGTTAGTACTTGTACTGCAGTAAAGTGTACTGTTAGTACTTGTATTGCAGTAAAGTGTACTGTTAGTACTTGTATTGCAGTAAAGTGTACTGTTAGTACTTGTACTGCAGTAAAGTGTACTGTTAGTACTTGTATTGCAGTAAAGTGTACTGTTAGTACTTGTACTGCAGTAAAGTGTACTATTAGTACTTGTATTGCAGTAAAGTGTACTGTTAGTACTTGTATTGCAGTAAAGGGAGTACTCGGAGTACTTCACCTCTGAGCAGACTACCAGCGTTCTACAGTCAGCTGTCAGACTGGAGGACGCTCACAGGATGGATGTTGGGTGGAGTATCACCTTAAACACACACAGCTGAACTGGTCTCACTGGGAGGACATGACAGGTGACACACAGCTGAACAGAGACAGAGGACAGAGGACAGAGACAGAGGACAGAGGACAGAGACAGAGGACAGAGGACAGAGACAGAGGACAGAGGTAGAGGTGTTCTTACGTCACGTCTTCGTAGAAGCTCTCCAGCTCGTCTCTCTGCTCGGCCAGAGACGAGTCCAGGTCCAGATAGTTTCCATTAGTGGACAACTGGAGGGTGCAGTCCTCCAACTGAGAGACAGAGAGACAGAGAGACAGACAGAGAGACAGAGAGACAGAGAGAGAGAGACAGACAAACAGAGAGACAGAGAGAGAGACAGAGAGACAGAGTCAGATACCATCCATCAAGACACAGATGATGAGCAGCATCTGGCCTGCTGTTAAACATTAGGAGGAAATACCAAAACTATTCACCTCATGCTTTATCTGTCTAACTAGATGGTTATTTATAACTAGCAATCTGGAGATGATAACTATCTATTATTCACCCCTCCCCCCTGACATTTCTTTGAAAATGTTTGAGTTCTTTGAACTCATCTTGACGTTTGATCTTTTATCTTGAATAACAGTGCGCTCTTATTTTGAAATAAAGACAACATGAGTAGAGAGGTGAAACTATGAGCAGCTTTCATATGATTGGCTGAGAGCTGATCATGTGATTGCAGGTGTGTTGGGAAGCCAATGGTGACGGTGAGTTATTATTATTATTATCATTATCATACTTAATTGATTGAATGCTCCACCCTGTGAGAGCTGTTATACTTTATAAAAGATGTTAATTATGAGACACAAAGGCTCTGGGTGCTCCATGTTCACTGATGGAACATTATTATTATTATTATTATTATTATTATTCACCGTGTTTTTTAATACTGGTCAGATTTATGTTGACTGTCGCCGTGGAGATCAACTTGTTCAGGTGAGAAATATTTATCTGTTCATGTCTGTTAATTATTTATATTGTTTTGAATTTTCCTCTAATTTTTTGTAGCTGCAGCAGATGAAACGTTCTCATGTCTGCCAGAACAGAAACCAGCCACTGGGATCAATAACTGGTCCGGAGGGATCAATAACTGGTCCGGAGGGATCAATTACTGGTCCGGAGGGATCAATAACTGATCCGGAGGGATCAATAACTGGTCCGGAGGGATCAATAACTGGTCCGGAGGGATCAATAACTGGTCCGGAGGGATCAATAACTCGTCAGATGAACCGTTTTTCTTCAGTAAACTCAGATTGTGTGTTTCTGTCTATTTATAGGCGTCCTGCTGGCAGCCACCGCGCCTCGTAGCCACGGACACGGAGTCATCGTCCGACCAATCACAGTCAGGTATGAGTCATCATCCGACCAATCACAGCCAGGTATGAAGCTGAAGGGCAGAAAACAATCGGGTGTGATAGAGCGGGGCGGAGCACGCCACGGCGTTCCTCAACCAGCACGACCACATTCTTCTTCTACTGCTACAACAGCAGCAGCACGAGGCCACGACACACTCACACACACACACACACACTCTGAATACATGTACACACTGAATACACTCTCTAAACACATGTACACACTCTGAATACACACTCTGAATACACACTCTGAATACATGTACACACTGAATACACACTCTGAATACATGTACACACTGAATACAAACTCTGAATACACACTCTGAACACATGTACACACTCTGAATACACACTCTGAATACACACTCTGAATACACACTCTGAATACATGTACACACTGAATACACACTCTGAATACATGTACACTCTGAATACACACTCTGAATACATGTACACACTGAATACACACTCTGAATACACACTCTGAATACATGTACACACTGAATACACACTCTGAATACACACTCTGAACACATGTACACACTCTGAATACACACTCTGAATACACACTCTGAATACACACTCTGAATACATGTACACACTGAATACACACTGAATACATGTACACTCTGAATACACACTCTGAATACATGTACACACTGAATACACACTCTGAATACACACTCTGAATACATGTACACACTGAATACACACTGAATACACACTCTGAATACATGTACACACTGAATACACACTCTGAATACACACTCTGAATACACACTGAATACATGTACACTCTGAATACACACTCTGAATACACACTCTGAATACATGTACACACTGAATACACACTCTGAATACACACTCTGAACACATGTACACACTCTGAATACACACTCTGAATACACACTCTGAATACACACTCTGAATACATGTACACACTGAATACACACTCTGAA
Source organism: Sebastes miniatus (assembly GCA_916701275.1). Taxonomy (NCBI): domain Eukaryota; kingdom Metazoa; phylum Chordata; class Actinopteri; order Perciformes; family Sebastidae; genus Sebastes; species Sebastes miniatus. The sequence goes on from CAKALS010000027.1 coordinate 1,253,728, forward strand.
TACACACTCTGAATACATGTACACACTGAATACACACTGAATACACACTCTGAATACATGTACACACTGAATACACACTCTGAATACACACTCTGAATACACACTGAATACATGTACACTCTGAATACACACTCTGAATACATGTACACACTCTGTACACATTGAGTCTGTCTGATATACGTAGCAACGGTCTGTTATACGTAGCAACGGACTGTTATACGTAGCAACGGACTGTTATACGTAGCAACGGTCTGATATACGTAGCAACGGTCTGATATACGTAGCAACGGTCTGTTATACGTAGCAACGGTCGGTTATACGTAGCAACGATCTGATATACGTAGCAACGGTCTGTTATACGTAGCAACGGACTGTTATACGTAGCAACGGTCTGTTATACGTAGCAACGGTCTGATATACGTAGCAACGGTCTGTTATACGTAGCAACGGACTGTTATACGTAGCAACGGACTGTTATACGTAGCAACGGTCTGATATACGTAGCAACGGTCTGTTATACGTAGCAACGGTCGGTTATACGTAGCAACGGTCGGTTATACGTAGCAACGGTCTGCTATACGTAGCAACGGTCTGCTATATGTAGCGACGGTCTGTTATACGTAGCGACGGTCTGTTATACGTAGCAACGGTCTGTTATACGTAGCAACGGTCTGCTATACGTAGCAACGGTCTGCTATACGTAGCAACGGTCTGCTATATGTAGCAACGGTCTGCTATACGTAGCAACGGTCTGCTATACGTAGCAACGGTCTCCTATATGTAGCGACGGTCTGTTATACGTAGCGACGGTCTGTTATACGTAGCAACGGTCTGTTATACGTAGCAACGGTCTGCTGTAAAGAAATAACAGACCACAGAACGCAGAATTGATTATTCAACAAAGCTATGTAATATAATATAATATAAACTATATACACACGTAGGCAAAGTTGTTGGTAACGTTCCGTTAAAGAGAGAAAAACCCACAATGGTCACTGAAATAACTTGAAACTGACAAAAGTAATAATAAATAAAAATTTACTGAAAATTAACTAATGAAAATCAGACATTGCTTTTGAATTATGGTTCAGCAGAATCATTTTAAAAAACAAACTAATGAAACTGGCCTGGACAAAAATGATGGTACCCTTAACTTAATATTTTGTTGTACAACCTTTTGAGGCAATCACTGCAATCAAGTGATTTCTGTAACTCTCAATGAGACTTCTGCACCTGTCGACAGGTATGTTGGCCCACTCCTCGTGAGCAAACTGCTCCAGCTGTCTCAGGTTTGAAGGGTGCCTTCTCCAGACTGCATGTTTCAGCTCCTTCCACAGATGTTCAATAGGATTTAGATCCGGGCTCATAGTAGACCACTTCAGAATAGTCCAATGTTTTGTTCTTAGCCATTCTTGGGTGTTTTTAGCTGTGTTTTGGGTCATTATCCTGTTTGAGGACCCATGACCTGCAACTGAGACCAAGCTTTCTGACACTGGGCAGCACATTTCACTCCAGAATGCCTTGATAGTCTTGAGATTTCATTGCACCCTGCACAGATTCAAGACACCCTGTGCCAGATGCAGCAAAGCAGCCCCATAACATAACCGAGCCTCCTCCATGTTTCACATTAGGTACAGTGTTCTTTTCTTTGGATACTTCATCTCTTCGTCTGTGAACATAGAGCTGATGTGACTTGCCAAAAAGCTCCAGTTTTGTCTCATCTGTCCAAAGGACATTCTCCCAGAAGCTTTGTGGCTTGTCAATATGCATTTTGGAAAATTCCAGTCTCGCTTTTTTATGATTTGGTGTCCTCCTGGGTTGTCTTCCATTAAGTCCACTTTGGCTCAAACAGTGACGGATGGTGCGATCTGACACTGATGTACCTTGACCTTGGAGTTCACCTCTAATCTCTTTGGAAGTTGTTCTGGGCTCTTTGGTTACCATTCGTATTATCCGTCTCTTCAATATGTCATCAATTTTCCTCTTGCGGCCACGTCCAGGGAGGTTGGCTACAGTCCCATGGACCTTAAACTTCTGAATAATATGTGCAGCTGTAGTCACAGGAACATCAAGCTGCTTGGAGATGGTCTTATAGCCTTTACCTTTAACATGAAGGTCTATAATGTTCTTTCTGATCTCCTGAGACAACTCTCTCCTTAGCTTTCTGTGGTCCATGTTCAGTGTGGTACACACCATGATACCAAACAGCACAGTGACTACTTTTCACCCTTTAAATAGGCAGACTGACTGATTACAAGTTTGAAGATACCTGTGATGCTATTTACAGGACACACCTTAGTTTAACATGTCCCTATGGTCACATTATTTTACATCTTTTCTAGGGGTACCATCATTTTTGTCCAGGCCAGTTTCATTAGTTTGTTTTTTTAAATGATTCTGTTGAACCACAATTCAAAAACAATATCTGATTTTCATTAGTTCATTTTCAGTACATTTTTATTTATTATTACTTTTGTCAGTTTCAAGTTATTTCAGTGACCATTTGGGGTTTTTCTTTCTTTAACGGAACGTTACCAACAACTTTGCCTACGTGTGTACAAGCTGTCATACGGATGAAAGACAAACAAATTAACTATCATCAACTTTGTGAAAACAAAATGACATCAAACTGCTTGAACTGAGTTAACATTTACATTAAAACAAAAAATAGTCATAGTTTCTCTCTAGCTAACAACTGCTTTACACTGTCAAAATAATATCATATATACATATATATATATATATACATATATATATATATATATGTATATATATATATATTTATATAATAATCATGACATGTCATGCTTTGCGGTCCTGCTGGGCTCTCAGACTGCGTTGTGATCATTGTGGCTAAAAATGACTTATTTCATCTGATGGAGCTACGCTAACAGTTCCCCTCTGCTTCCAGTCTTTATGCTAAGCTACGCTAACAGTTCCCCTCTGCTTCCAGTCTTTATGCTAAGCTACGCTAACAGTTCCCCTCTGCTTCCAGTCTTTGTGCTAAGCTACGCTAACAGTTTCCCTCTGCTTCCAGTCTTTGTGCTAAGCTACGCTAACAGTTTCCCTCTGCTTCCAGTCTTTATGCTAAGCTACGCTAACAGTTCCCCTTTGCTTCCAGTCTTTATGCTAAGCTATGCTAACAGTTCCCCTCTGCTTCCAGTCTTTATGCTAAGCTACGCTAACAGTTCTCCTCTGCTTCCAGTCTTTATGCTAAGCTACGCTAACAGTTCCCCTCTGCTTCCAGTCTTTGTGCTAAGCTACGCTAACAGTTTCCCTCTGCTTCCAGTCTTTGTGCTAAGCTACGCTAACAGTTCCCCTCTGCTTCCAGTCTTTATGCTAAGCTACGCTAACAGTTCCCCTCTGCTTCCAGTCTTTATGCTAAGCTACGCTAACAGTTCCCCTCTGCTTCCAGTCTTTATGCTAAGCTACGCTAACAGTTCCCCTCTGCTTCCAGTCTTTGTGCTAAGCTACGCTAACAGTTTCCCTCTGCTTCCAGTCTTTGTGCTAAGCTACGCTAACAGTTTCCCTCTGCTTCCAGTCTTTATGCTAAGCTATGCTAACAGTTCCCCTCTGCTTCCAGTCTTTATGCTAAGCTATGCTAACAGTTCCCCTCTGCTTCCAGTCTTTATGCTAAGCTACGCTAACAGTTCCCCTCTGCTTCCAGTCTTTATGCTAAGCTACGCTAACAGTTCCCCTCTGCTTCCAGTCTTTATGCTAAGCTACGCTAACAGTTCCCCTCTGCTTCCAGTCTTTATGCTAAGCTACGCTAACAGTTTCCCTCTGCTTCCAGTCTTTGTGCTAAGAAACTTTAGCTTTAGAAACAAAATATGAACCATTTAAATAGAAGGAAGTATAAAAACAGGAGCAGTATATATATATATATATATATATATATAAACAGTATTAACAATAAACTAGACTATTAACAACATGCACAAGTGGAACATGATATAAACAATGAGTGCATAAAGTAAAAGCCGTGGTCAGGCTGTGTTCCTGCTGCTGGGAGGAAGGAAAAGCCTGTTGGGTTCTTATCAACACGCTGCTGTTAGTATTACATCCGTCCATCCATCCATCCAGCTTATCTCCTGTTTACAGGGCCCACCCTCTTCCTCCATAATCACCCAGGAGGAGGAGAAGACCAGCTCAGAGAAACCAGAACAGACCAGAAGAATTCCTACAATGTTGAGTTTCTGTTTGGAGAACCGAGTCTCTGTACCGGTCATATCACCTCCCTGGATCTGGGCCCGCGGGTCGAGCCCCAGGGCATCATGGGAACAATTACGGGGTCTGTGGAGGAATGTAATCTAGAGGGGCCGGTCTCTGGTCCTTATCTGATCCTGAGAGATTCCAGCGGGGCTCCGTCTGAACGCCTCTCTGAGGATCTGGACCGGGTCTCTGTGCCCACCGTTAACCTCACATAACTCAGATCTGTCGGGACACATTTGAATAATAAACCTAATAAATGAAGTCGTGTCGCAGCAGGCCGTCGGGTTTAATCAGAAGAAGAAGAAGAAACACGGAGCGCGGCGTGTTGAAACACAGACTGTTGAGTAATCTCAGTCTGTGTACTTCAGCCTCTCCGTGGTGATAACTGAGAAATGACTGATGTAGACTTCTAGTTAACTGTGAGGCATGATGCTGCATTCACGTCCTGTCAGGAAAACTGCACGCTGATCCAAAACAGGACGGACGCATCATTAGTCAGCTAACCAGAGAGGTGACTCTCCGTTTCCCCACACGGCGACACACTCGGACGGATCATTGTGACGAGCAGGAAGCAGCGACGTTACTCTGGACTGTTAATGTGGCGAGGCGAAGCAGTGTTCAGTTAGGAGAGGTCACACCGTAGAGATGTGAGGTTTAGTTTGATGAATCTGACACCACATGGAAAAGGAGAATAACTACCAGAGGACTTTTAAATTTAATATTTATATTAAATATATTTATAGCAGTTCGTTAAATCATCACTAAATTTAATCTGATTCGTGTTCATAGAAACAGATTTCCATATTTTTTTTCGTGACTCTCAGCACGACTTTCAACAACGGATTTTGAGTGCGTTTTCCTACGAATGTCCAGCAACACGTGACGCATGTTTCCGCTCCAGTCTTAAAACTCAGTTAGGTTTAGTTAAAGATGTTGGTTTGGTTTAAAATAACTCCAGAAGTTCAGTAACTGAAGTAACGAAGTTATAAATAAATCAACGTTGATTTATGGCCTCACACGGGGCACCATAGTGTTCTCCTGGTGACAGGCTGGTGTTCTTAGACCCACCTATCCACCCCGACCTCCTCCCTACACGCCCTTCACCCCGACCTCCTCCCTACACGCCCTTCACCCCGACCTCCTCCCTACACGCCCTTCACCCCGACCTCCTCCCTACACGCCCTTCACCCCGACCTCCTCCCTACACGCCCTTCACCCCGACCTCCTCCCTACACGCCCTTCACCCCGACCTCCTCCCTACACGCCCTTCACCCCGACCTCCTCCCTACACGCCGTCCGCCCCGACCTCCTCCCTACACGCCGTCCGCCCCGACCTCCTCCCTACACGCCCTTCACCCCGACCTCCTCCCTACACGCCCTTCACCCCGACCTCCTCCCTACACGCCGTCCGCCCCGACCTCCTCCCTACACGCCGTCCGCCCCGACCTCCTCCCTACACGCCCTTCACCCCGACCTCCTCCCTACACGCCGTCCACCCCGACCTCCTCCCTACACGCCCTTCACCCCGACCTCCTCCCTACACGCCGTCCACCCCGACCTCCTCCCTACACGCCCTTCACCCCGACCTCCTCCCTACACGCCGTTCACCCCGACCTCCTCCCTACACGCCGTTCACCCCGACCTCCTCCCTACACGCTGTTCACCGCTCTCTATACTTCCTGGTCATGATTACATGGATTACATACACATTGATTTCATGCTGACCATCATGAAAATGTACAAATCTACGTACATGAATCGATACATTAAATTGTACGACTCTTTCCCGTACTGCTGTGTGACGGGGCGGTCTGTTGCAAGGTGACGGGTGGTTTTCACAGTTTGCTGACATTAGATAGAGACTAAATGATTAACTGGAACATGAACGATGAACCACGTTTCATCACGATCCATCACAGCATTATTGACATGTTTCAGTCTGAACAGACAGACGTGTCCCTGAAGCCACCGCTAAACATCAGAATACAGGTCTGAAGTCCTGCAGCATCCGAATCTGGACATATGGCTTCACCAGGACCGTAGAAAGATACATTATTATTATTATTATATTTAATCAAATAAATAAAAAAAAAATAATAAATTGTAATATTTTAATTAATTAATTAAATTATTTATTATTTATTTTAATATTTAATTATAATATATATATAAATAATAATAATAATTATTATTAAATTATTATATTATTAGGCAGCTCTGGGCTCCACTACTGTAACGGTGTCTTTAGTATTGTGGACCAGACAGTAAACCGGATCACTTCACTCCAGAATAGAGTTTAGAAAACTACTATTGGTTTATGAACACCTCTCAGATGGTCTGCTCACTATCCATATATACAATAAACACAATATACACAATATATACAATATATACAGTCCAAACTAAACATGGAGCAGCAGCTTCTCTGCTCCACATATCTGAACACATATGAACATATATGAACATATAAGAACATATATATGACCTATATAGATCTGATACTTTACTGTTAAACACAATAAGACCGAGTGAGCAGCATCAATCCTTCACATGTTCACTGATCCCTGAGAGGACTTCAGCTGACCCAGAAAAGTTGCATGGAAAAACCCTCCCACCAGACTCCATTCAAAAATGTGCCATTTTAAATATGGAACAGCTGATCAGCAGCCATACCTATCAGAGGCACGACTGATCAATGGATCAATGTGTTCTGGTTCAGTTGAAGCAGAACTACATCTAACCTTTACAGAATAAATACTGAATGTATTAGATGTTGTCACAGTTCACATTCAGACTTTAAATCATTCTCTACATGGACTAATCACCAAGAACAAACTAATTCACCTGGTTTTTAAACGGGGTTTGGCGCGTCACCGCGAGCTCCAGGGAAAACAGGTTCCTTTATAGCTTTAGAGGGGATTGTGTTACCTGTACAGGTGAGTGACTGCAAACATCTGTCTGCAGCTGTTCTCTAGTTTAAGTTGAGTTAAGTGAAGGTAACAGACTAGTTACCTGTTAAAGGTTAAAGGTAATAAAGGTAAAAGGTACCTTGAGAGGCGCCTGCAGCAGCTTGTGTATCCCGGAGATCTGCTCGCTGAGCGGCCGGTCCTCCTCCACGCTGACCGGAGGAGGTCTCCTGGGTTCGGGGAAGTTGGTGCAGATGAACGGATCCTGGTCCTCCAGGAACTGGACCCGGCAGAGGATGGAGGCCATGGCCGAGGAGGGAGACCCGAGGGCGGCTATAGGAGTCCGTGTGAGTCCGTCCAGCTCCGGAAGATCCTTCTAATGAGGACAACCAGCCGGTCCTCCCGCTGCTGCTGCTGATCCCGGTACCGGACAGTCAAGCTGCTGCAGGTATAACGGGCACTTCCGGGAACACCTTTCAAAATAAATGATTTTTTTTTTTTTTAATACTAAATACTTTCTAATGAAGTCATTTATTATATTAAACTGAACCGTCAACTGAATAAATAGAATATGAAAAAACTCACAAAGAAGGAAGAAAGTCATAATAAAAGTTTATCAATAAAGATAAATAAAAATACTACGAAAATATCTGAGGGGATATATTATATTATTATATTATTATATTATGTTATTATGTTATGTTATGTTATATTATATTATATTATATTATATTATATGATATGATATTATATTATATTATATTATATTATATTATATTATATTATACTATATTACATTATATTATATTACATTATATTATATTATGTTATATTATATTACATTATGTTATATTATATTATATTATATTATGTTATGTTATATGATATGATATGATATGATATGATATTATATTATACTATATTATATTATATGATGTGATATTATATTATATTATATTATATTATACTATATTACATTATATTATATTACATTATATTATATTATGTTATATTACATTATATTATATTATGTTATATTATATTATATTATATTTTATTATGTTATATTATATTATATTATATTACATTATATTATATTATATTTTATTATGTTATATTATATTATATTATGTTATATTATATTATATTATATTATATTATATTATGTTATATTATATTATATTATATTATATTATATTATATTACATTATATTATATTATATTTTATTATGTTATATTATATTATATCATATTATATTATATCATATTATATTATATTATATTATATTTTATTATGTTATATTATATTATATCATATTATATTATATTATATTATATTATAAATGTATATATTAGCTTCAGGACTGTTGTTGTAAAACTTACATTTGATGTTTTTTTTTTAATATAAATGTGACTTCCTTCAGCTGCTGTATTACTGATATTAGCTGAATGTTTAACTTTGAGTCTGTGGTCGTCCTGGAGGATGGCTTCACTCTGGGCTTCATACACTCTCTGTAATAAAACATCTAAAAGCAGAAAAATCATATCAGATTGGAGACACTGGGACATTTGTTTTGTGAATTGGGGCTCTGTGGTCTAATGTGTGTCTGGTCCTCCACGTGAAACCAGTTTGGGAAACACTGCTATAAGATATAGATATAGATCAGATCAGATATTCCTCTATTAGTCCCACAGTGGGGACATGTACCGTGTACGGCAGCAGAGGGGATATATATATATATATATTTACATTTCCCCGTGTAAGATCAATAATTAATGAACGTTGATCCAGTTTTATCTTAAAATAAATGACAGTGTCGGAACTTTGGTGAGATAGTTGATGAATGAACATCTGTATTATCCAGACAATGAATCAACCATCAGTGAACTTTCTGACTTTTATTTTGAAGGAAGTTTAGGAGGAACATCCGGTTAGATGAAATGTGACTTGATGGTGGGCGGTCCTCTAGTGACGTCACGCAGGTCCAGCATGGAAGGTAGAGGAGGAGAAGGAGGAGGAGGATGAAGAGGAGGAGGAGGAGGAGGAGGAGGAGAAGGATGAAGAGGAGGAGGAGGAGGAGGAGGAGAAGGAGGAGGAGGAGGAGGAGGAGAAGGAGGAGGAGGAGGAGAAGGAGGAGGATGAAGAGGAGGAGGAGAAGGAGGAGGATGAAGAGGAGGAAGAGGAGGGGGAGGAGGAGGAAGAGGAGGAGGAAGAGGAGGAGGAGGAAGAGGAGGAAGAGGAGGGGGAGGAGGAGGAGGAGGAGGAGGAGAAGGAGGAGGATGAAGAGGAGGAGGAGAAGGAGGACGATGAAGAGG
>CAKALS010000027.1:1265661-1273237 GCA_916701275.1 Sebastes miniatus
TGTGTGGGAGAAACAACAGCAACGCTGAAGACGTCTGCCAGAACAACCTCAGTTATTGTCTCTGTAGTCAGCCGTCAGGACTCTGAGCTGATGAAGGGTCGTTCTATAGAAACGTAGACGAGTGAAGGAGACGAAGGACGCTACCTCCTGTCACTGGAACTCTCATTCATCTTCACCACACACTGAGACACAGAACAGGTAACTGATGAAGTGTGACCTCTGACCTCTGACCTGTAGGACCTGGACCTGTGGTGGTTTCAGCTCCGCGGCGCTGAACGAGCCCAGAAGTGACTCAGTGGGATGGAGTCGGAGCCAGTTACCATGGTGACCGTGGCTCCAATCAGAGTGTCAACAGAGGGAACGTTTGCAGCTGTTTGGGTTTAACGTTGTGGACGGTCCCACTGGGACGCCACCAGTTCAACCACAGCCTCCTGTACTGGTTACCACGCTGTCCCACCGGGACGCCACCAGTTCAACCACAGCCTCCTGTACTGGTGACCACGCCGTCCCACCGGGACGCCACCAGTTCAACCACAGCCTCCTGTACTGGTTACCACGCTGTCCCACCGGGACGCCACTGGGACGCCACTGGGACGCCACTGGGACGCCATCAGTTCAACCACAGCCTCCTGTACTGGTAACCACGCCGTCCCACCGGGACGCCATCAGTTCAACCACAGCCTCCTGTACTGGTGACCACGCCGTCCCACCGGGACGCCACCAGTTCAACCACAGCCTCCTGTACTGGTTACCACGCTGTCCCACCAGGACGCCACTGGGACGCCACTGGGACGCCACCAGTTCAACCACAGCCTCCTGTACTGGTGACCACGCCGTCCCAGAGGACACGTCCTGTTTGACTTCATTATCAACGCGTGACTGACGCAGCAGTTTCTGCTCTTCCGGCTCAACACGTACGTTCAGTTTCTGATGTTCATTTATCACCTCCTTGTTTCCTCTCCTCCCTCACTACCTCCTCTTATCTCCTATCGTATGAGGGGACATGGTAGGAAGGAAAAGACAGGAGGAGACAGGAAAGGGAAGGAAAGGAGGAAGTATTAAATGCTTCACGTTGGTGTGCTGCAGAGCCTCAGGTATCCCATCATGCCTCTGGCTGTCTCTTCCTGTTTCCTGGTCTCTCTGCAGGCGTCACGCTGACCTTTGCTCTACATGTGTCCCGACCCGGCGTTATCGGCGCTCTGCTGATACGATCCTGAACCAACAGACGATATCAGCCCTATCGCTGACCGCTGACACCTGGGCAGGTGTCCAGGTGTGTCAGCAGGGCGGGGCCACAGACCTGCAGAACGCTGAGTCATTCTCTCTGTCGGTGCAGCCGAGGACGCTCCGTTGACTTCACATCGTCCTGTTTGTTCAGTTTGTTTGATTTGACATCATCAGTGATTCTGGAGCAGCTGAGTGTCCTTGAACGCCCCACAGACCAGTTCAACAGGAAGATGATGTAACTCCAGGTGCTTTAAAAGGTTCTAGTGGACAATGAGGAGGTTAGAGAGGGATTTTAGGTGGTTCTAGGGCCATTGAGGAGGGTCTGGAAGTCCTTCAGAAGGTTCTTTTGGTCATAGAAAAGGTTCTAGAGGTCCTTTAGGATGTTCTAGAGTCATTGTTTAAGGAGATTCTTCAGTTACTGAGGAACTTCTAGTGTTCCTTCAGGAGGTTCTTGTGGTGATTGATGAGTTCTGGAGATCTTTTAGGAGGTTCTATGGGTCTTTTATATTGTTCTAGTGTTCCTATAGGACGTTCTATCGGTCACTGAGAAGGGTGTAGGGGTCTGAGGGATCCATTAGGTGGTTCTAGAGGTCAGGTTCAAGGGTTCCATTAGGTGGTTCTAGAGGTCAGGTTCAAGGGTTCCATTAGGTGGTTCTAGAGGTCAGGTTCAAGGGTTCCATTAGGTGGTTCTAGAGGTCAGGTTCAAGGGTTCCATTAGGTGTTTGGAGTGTTGGAGATTATAGAAGAATTTTAGGTGGTTCTAGTTTTTTTTTTTGTAGCTGTTCTAGGTATATTGAGGAGAGTCTGGAAGTCCTTCAGAAGGTTCTTTTAGTCATAGAAAAGGTTCTAGAGGTCCTTTAGGATGTTCTAGAGTCATTGTTTGTGGAGATTCTTTAGGAGCTTTATTTGGTCATTGAGGAATTTCTAGTGTTCCTTCAGGAGGTTCTTGTGGTGATTGATGAGCTCTGGAGGTTCTAGGTTCAATGAGGAGGTTCTAGTGTTCCTTCAGGAGGTTCTTGTGGTGATTGATGAGCTCTGGAGGTTCTAGGGTCATTGAGGAGGTTCTAGTGTTCCTTCAGGAGGTTCCTGTGGTGATTGATGAGCTCTGGAGGTTCTAGGGTCATTGAGGAGGTTCAAGTGTTTACTGGGAAGGTATTCAGGTCCTTTAGTAGCAGGTGCTGTCGGTTCTTCCTGTAGATTTCCACACAGTCGGAGAAGAGGAACCTTAAAAACTCACTTTACGTACTCTGTCACCAGTTTGTATAAATAAGTAAACGATAGAAGAACCCGTCTGTTAAAATGAGTCAAAGAGACGTGGAACATGATGCGTCTGAGGTCAGAGGACATTTAGACTTCTATAGTGCACCAGGACGTCCACAGTGACGAGGTCAGAGGTCAGAGGTCACGGCACAGAGAGCAGAAGAACCAGGATGTTGAAGGTCACTAAGCAGAGACGGAGCAGCTTCATTAACCTCCAGCATCCATCGAGCTGAGCCAGCAGTTTCAGCCAAATCAGCCCTGGAGCCGTGAACTCGCCAGCTGTTTCACAACCGCTGCATCGGTCCGGTTTCTAGAGAGAACACAGAGACAGAAATAGACTCCGAGAGATCAGATAAACTGAGCTCAGCGTCATTATGCAAACTCTGTGTGGGGAGGACGAGACGAGTGATGGACGGCCTGCGAACTCTGGACAGAGACCCCCACGACCATCACCCCCTCCCCCGTAAGACCAGGACCTCCTCCCCATACTCCCCCCACAGTACGGTCCATAAGACCAGGACCTCCTCCCCATCCTCCCCCACAGTACAGTCCATAAGACCAGGATCTCCTCCCCATCCTCCCCCACAGTACAGTCCATAAGACCAGGACCTCCTCCCCATCCTCCCCCCAAAGTACAGTCCATAAGACCAGGACCTCTAACGTACCCCTCTAACGTACCCCTCTAGTGTTACTGTTGAATGGACCAGGGATGGCATGTCAATATATGCTAGTTACCTGCATAGTGTCCCTTCAAAATAAACTTCACAGGAAGTGAAGATTAGGCAACACAACCACTTAGGGGTTAGGAAACGGTCGTGGTTGACGTTTACTTCACTGACTAACGACTCACGGGACTGACGATACCGACGAGTCACGTGTCTAAAGACTGACGTGACAAAAATAAGTTATTTTTAGCCTCACACGGGGCACCAATATGGGTCTCCTGGTTGAAAGTCTTGTGTTTGTTTGACCCGTCCACCTCCCCTCACTACGCCCTGAACGGACTCTATTAATACTACGTCACTGCTCCGACCACCGTATAACGCTGCGGGTGGGTTTACATTGGAAATAGTTGAAAGCCGGTTCGTTACATACTGTTGCTGAAGGGTGCCGTGAGAACCAGTTGGATTGGCTGCAGCTCGGTGCTGACCAAACGGTGGAATTTGATGAGTTGGGATTGAGAACAGGTTTAGGTAAAGATGGTGGTTTGGGTTAAAATAACTCCAGAAATTCTGTAACTGAAGTACAGAAGTTACGTGACAAATAAATCAACGTTGACCTTTGGCCTCACACGGGGCACCAATAGTGGTCTCCTGGTGAAAGTCTGGTGTTTTTAGACCCACCCATCCACCCCGACCTCCTCCCTACACGCCGTTCACCACTCTCTATACTTCCTGGTTCATGATTATGTTAATTACACACAAACTGATTTTGTGATATATATATATATATGAATTACAGTGCATCACGTTTAGTATGTATAGCTACGAACGGTGGAGGAGAACAGCCCGAAGGCATATAAATGCCACGATAACGTGTGCGATTAGATTAGTACACCTTTCTTGGTTTCTGCATGTCATGTGTACGACATGTATCCTGTACTGACTGCAATGTAAACGCATCCGCTTATAAATGCTACGATGAGAGTTAGTGACGTAGAATAAAATGCAAGAAAGGTCCAACAAACATCAGACTTTTAACCAGGAGACCGCTGTTGACCGGTGTTTTGTTTTGTAAGTTATGTCAGTGATGTTTGTGACGTGTTTTCTGTAGTTGTTTCCGTACATGTTTTACTTAGTTTACGTACTTATTTTAAGCCCAACCGTGATGTTTTCCCTTACCTTATCTAAGTGGTTTAACTCTGGACTTTTGCGTGGCGTACAAATGACACGTGAAAATGCTAAAATGCGTCCTCATGAGACACGGACTGTTGGTGGTATTTATACGCCTTCCTGTGAGACCGGGTTGGGTTTTTTCAGTGATTGACCTTTCAGAGTTTTCACAAAGGATTCAAACGGCCCTCCTACACATGACTGATCGACAGAGATGATGCAGCGTGAACGCCAACATTACTGAACTTTACCTGCGCGGTGGCGTCATGTCAGAAACACTGAGACAACCTGTGTTAGTGTCTGTTCAGTTGGTTTATCCCTTCACACACACACACACACACACACACACACACACACACACACACCCAAGGTTTAACCTCCAGTATCGGCTCACATCATACCAGTGAGTGTGTGTGTGTGTGATTGACAGCTGTGTTTGAACGGCGAACACGCTGCCGTTGAACCGCAGAGAGTCATCTTTCCAGCGCGTCGTCATGCAGCGTTCACTCCTCTGAGCCGGTAACCAGATCCGGTCCGACCTGAGCCAACAGCATAAACACAGAGCCGGTCTGATGAGTGTGAACCTGCAGCTGGTCTGAGGCCAGCTACCAGGTATGCTCTGGCTGCAGCGCTAAAACAACAGCGGGTGACAGACGGCGGCGTTCACGGCTCTGTGCTGTAAATCTGTCCGTCAACAGAACCGCTGTTGATGAAAACACGGACCAGTGCAGACTGGCAGCGGCTCACACAGGTGAGTCTGCGTCACCCTGCAGGTGTGCTCCTCTGTTGCCTTAACGGCCCGATGACAAACATCAACGCTTATAAATCATTAGCACATTCATTAGTGTAATTATTGTCAACAACTCCGGGTGAGGGAGGCGTCCTCGGAGACAGACCGAAGGACACTCCTGAAGACGCCCACATGGTGTCTGCAGGTGTTTACCTCTGAGGAGAGAAGACTCCCCACTAGGCGGTAGTGCTACGCTAGGCGTGGCTCGACACAGAGTACTGTGACCTCTGACCTTTCAAAGCACAACCAATGAGATAACTGCTGGAGCTGTTGTTGTTGTTGTTGTTGTTGTTGTTGTTGTTGTTGTTGTTGTTGTTGCTGCCTGGAAACAGTGAAGATTTTATACCAGCTGTGCTTCTGCAGCAAACATCATATACTGATAAGAAGTGAAGTCAAGAGTTGGTTCCAGCAGCAGAGCTACACTTCCACCATGTTGGACTGAAAGAGACGCCCAGACGCCAGTAACACGTCCTCCTACAAAGAGACGCCCAGACGGCAGTAACACGTCCTCCTACAAAGAGACGCCCAGACGGCAGTAACACGTCCTCCTACAAAGAGACGCCCAGACGGCAGTAACACGTCCTCCTACAAAGAGACGACCAGACGGCAGTAACACGTCCTCCTACAAAGAGACGCCCAGACGCCAGTAACACGTCCTCCTACAAAGAGACGCCCAGACACCAGTAACACGTCCTCCTACAAAGAGACGACGAGACGCCAGTAAAACGTCCTCCTACAAAGAGACGACCAGACGCCAGTAACACGTCCTCCTACAAAGAGACGACGAGACGCCAGTAAAACGTCCTCCTACAAAGAGACGACCAGACGGCAGTAACACGTCCTCCTACAAAGAGACGACCAGACGGCAGTAACACGTCCTCCTACAAAGAGACGACCAGACGGCAGTAACACGTCCTCCTACAAAGAGACGCCCAGACGCCAGTAACACGTCCTCCTACAAAGAGACGCCCAGACACCAGTAACACGTCCTCCTACAAAGAGACGACGAGACGCCAGTAAAACGTCCTCCTACAAAGAGACGACCAGACGCCAGTAACACGTCCTCCTACAAAGAGACGACCAGACGGCAGTAACACGTCCTCCTACAAAGAGACGACCAGACGCCAGTAACACGTCCTCCTACAAAGAGACGGACTAAAGTAGAACTACATTATTTATATTCTATTGTCACATTTAATGTCTCTACTGAAACGTCCTGAGTTGAACTATAAAATATTATTAATATAATAAACGTATTCAGTCCAAAATGGCGGCAGCGGCTGTTGTCAGAAGAACACCAGAGTTTCGTCTCTTTGCTGCAATGTAGAACTGCAGCACGTTTGAGACGTCCACTAGGGATGTCTATAATTAACAGTTTAACCGACATTAAGCATTTTAACTGATTAACGCTATCGGTGGACTAACTGGAGACAGTGAACGCAGCATCGTAGCTGCTAAGTTAACGCTCCCGGACGGTGAACTGGAGACAGTGAACGCAGCACCGTAGCTGCTAAGTTAACGCTCCCGGACGGTGAACTGGAGACAGTGAACGCAGCACCGTAGCTGCTAAGTTAACGCTCCCGGACGGTGAACTGGAGACAGTGAACGCAGCACCGTGATGAGGTGGAGTTAGGGGGGCGGGGGGGTTGATGTGTCGGCGAGGTATTCAGGTGATTGATTTGTGTTCGTCAGTGACATCATGAGAAGATGCTGCGGTGCGGCGGAGAGCTGATACGAGCAGCAACACGTCTGTTTCTGTTTTATAGTTTTATTATTCACACCTCAGGCCTGAACACACACACACACACACACACAAAACACGCACGCACGCACACACACACTCACACACATACACACACTCACTCACACACACACACACACACACACACACATACACACTCACACACACTGCTGGCAGGAGTCGGTGTGTTTGTTTTAACCTGTCAGCAGAGAGGGGGGGGGGGGGAGGAATGCAGAAATTTAACACAATAAAAGAGTAACATGTAGATCAGATCCTGTTCCAGCTTTTATTCTGAAAGGATTCCCAGTGAACAGAGTAAACCTGGTAGTACTATAATACCCAGTAGTACTGTAATACTCAGTAGTACTGTAGTAGTACTATAATACTCAGTAGTACTGTAGTACTCAGTAGTACTGTAATACTCAGTAGTACTGTAGTACTCAGTAGTACTGTAGTACTCAGTAGTACTATAATACTCAGTAGTACTGTAGTACTCAGCAGTACTATAATACTCAGTAGTACTGTAATACTCAGTAGTACTGTAGTACTCAGTAGTACTATAATACTCAGTAGTACTGTAATACTCACTAGTACTGTAATACTCAGTAGTACTGTAATACTCAGTAGTACTATAATACTCAGTAGTACTGTAATACTCACTAGTACTATAATACTCAGTAGTACTGTAGTACTCAGTAGTACTGTAGTACGTCACGTAGTACTGTA
>CAKALS010000027.1:1273737-1306237 GCA_916701275.1 Sebastes miniatus
TAACAGAAAAATAATAATATAGAAGCAAAAAGAAAAAGAGGAGATTAAAAAGTGAAGATAAGAAAGAGTAAAGAGTTTTTATTTATTCATGTTCTGTGTCTGTGACAAAGTTTAAAGTCAAAGTTCAGTCACAGAGACGTTTCTGTTGAGTTTATATGAAATACTCATCGTTATTATCTGACGTCTGGACGTGAACCTCAGAGACGGAGTGAAGCATCACTCAGTAGGAGGCCTCTGATTGGCTGCTGCTGCTGTAGCGTGTCTCTGTGTCGACCGTCCAGCTGCTGTCTGTTTGTTCAGAGCCGATCTCAGCTCAGTTCAACTACAGCTGTTACCACGACGACCACCTCTCCTCCTCCTCCAACATCTGGGTGGTATCGGAGACCTGCAGCTGATCCCGACCGACTCTACTGTCTGTGAGAGGCTGGAACCGGTGAAGGTACCGGTTCTTCCTGGTTCACCTCTGACACATTAAATCAACCAATGAACACACTCGACACATCTGCTGCTTCATCTTCACTCAGCTGGACACATCTGGAGACGTAGAACTTGTAATAAAGCTGTGAGAGTTTTATGATGATGATGAAGATGATGATGATGATGAGACTCTCTGAGGGAGTAAAAACTAATTATGAATTCAAACTTTTCATCTTGTGCTGCTTTTCACATCTGGAATAAAAACCCAGAACACACGGTTGAACTTTTATACTCAATTTTAATTTACAATGCACATGACCCCAGATTCCTCGGATATAAAAAAAGCTGAGCGACGACAGAGAAATGCTGCCCAGCAACATTCAGAGCAGACATCCCATCAGAGGAGGGAACAATAACAGTCTGCAGACCTCAGAGACCTCATGCAAAGACTTCTCTACAAACATGCTGCTGGAAGAACCAGTAGAAAAAACACCATAGAAAAGTGAAAAAGATGGAGGCTGTGCCCGGCGGCTGTGCCCGGCGGCTGTGCCCGGCGGCTGTGCCCGGCGGCTGTGCCCGGCGGCTGTGCCCGGCGGCGGCCCCGGTGAGCGTTCCCATAACATTACCACAACGTTCCCACAGCGTTCTCACAGCGTTCCCACAACGTTCCCACAGCGTTCAAACTGTAAACAAAACAAGTATTTATCTGATATTTCATCTTCAGTATCAAATATTGATATCAGCCTGAATCCACATCAGTCAGTCAGAACATGATCACAACATCCACAGAACCAGTCAGGATCCAGCAGGAGAGCCGGTCACAACAGGAACCGGTGCGAACCGGTGCGAACCGGTACGAACCGGTAGGAGCCGGTATGACGGTTATATCGAGATGATCAGTGATAGAAAACGTTCGGGTTGAACCGATACCGGATCAGATATTGGTCTGATACTGACTCAAATTTTTACCAAGTTACTGAAGTACAATTTATTATAATAATAAATAAAAATGTAATTTGTATAAATAAAATAGAAATATGTTTATATGTTAATTTATTTGTTACATTTTGTTTTACAGAGATTACAACATTGGTGGAACACTGAGAACGTTAGTGGAGCGTTGTGCTGAGCGTTGGTGGAGCGTTGTGAGAGCGTTGATGGAGCGTTGGTGGAACGTTGGTGGAGCGCTGTGAGAACGTTAGTGGAGCGTTGTGCTGAGCGTTGGTGGAGCGTTGTGAGAGCGTTGATGGAGCGTTGGTGGAGTGTTGGTGGAGCGCTGTGAGAGCGTTGGTGGAGCGCTGTGAGAGCGTTGGTGGAGCAGCAGGACTCAGACAGTCAACAACATTCCTGCAGGGCGGTTGTGAAGCTCCTGACAGACAAACAGTCCACGCCCACACAAAGCTCATCATTATTATAAAGTGTGACAACAACAACACGCCGCCGCCGCCGCCGAGGGGGCCTGTCCAGATCTGCTCAGACCTCATTAAGGACCCGGCCCCGTTTCAGAGCGGGTTTCATTAAAGCTGTCTGATCCAGGTGAGGTGTCTGGATCCGCCCAGCAAAAAAAAAAAAAAAAACACACACACACACACACACACACACACACACACACACACACACACACACACACACACACACACACACACACACACACACACACACACACACACACACACACACACACACACACACACACACACACACACACACACACACACACACACACACACACACACACACACACACACACACACACACACACACACCCCATCTGACACATTAATATCTCACAACCTGGGTCCGACCGTCTCACCTGTGGCCAGTTATAATATGATATTAATAATCAGTCAGCTGATCAATAATAAGAGCTAATTCATTTTTCAGTTTCAGACGGTTATTAAATTATTAATTGTTATTATTATTTCCACTTTAAAAGCTAGAAGAGGAGCTTGTCTGGAGAGAGAGGGATCAGTGATGGTTGTTGGTTTCAGCTCCACTGAAACGTCTCTTTACACACTATATATATATATATATATATATATATACATATATACATATATATATATGTATATATGAATATATGAAGCAGACTGGAGGAGTCTATTTAACATGTTATTCATTTTACAGCTTCATTATCAGATGGATTTACTGGTTTTAATTCCTGTTTATTGTGTCGTTGTTTTAATCCTGTTTATTGTGTCGTTGTTTTAATTCCTGTTTATTGTGTCGTTTTAATTCCTGTTAATTGTGTCGTTGTTT
Source organism: Sebastes miniatus (assembly GCA_916701275.1). Classification (NCBI taxonomy): domain Eukaryota; kingdom Metazoa; phylum Chordata; class Actinopteri; order Perciformes; family Sebastidae; genus Sebastes; species Sebastes miniatus. The sequence goes on from CAKALS010000027.1 coordinate 1,276,414, forward strand.
TAATTCCTGTTAATTGTGTCGTTGTTTTAATTCCTGTTAATTGTGTCGTTGTTTTAATTCCTGTTAATTGTGTCGTTGTTTTAATTCCTGTTAATTGTCGTTGTTTTAATTCCTGTTAATTGTCGTTGTTTTAATTCCTGTTTATTGTGTCGTTGTTTTAATTCCTGTTTATTGTGTAGTTGTGTTCTCATTTAGACGGACTGATTAAATAAATATGAAATAAATTAAATGAAATGATTGATTAGTTAATTAGCATGATCAATCATCAGCTGCTGTTCTGATGATGATTGATCATCACGGTGAAGACTTAAAGATGAATCATCACCAGAACTGATAGATTAATCAGCCGTATTGATTATTGGCTGCAGCAGTAACACCCGTTGGACAACAACACACTGAATCCAGATGTTAATGTGGAGTTAAAACAAGGCCATATTATCACATGAACTTTGACATGTGCACTAATATGAATTGATTTAGTGATGTGTGGGAGGGTTTTGCTGCACGTTGCAGCGTGTTGTTGTTTCTCTTTATTCTTTAGAAGCTTCAGTGAGCTCTGGTGTCGGGCGACAGGTGAGTTCACCTGCAGATCTCTCGGCCACAGATCGGACGGGTCGACCCAGGTCGGTTCCTAAACGGGTGAAACTCAACCCCTGAAGGAGGATAATCCTGCTGTTACCTAGAGTCTGTACAGCAGCCGGGGCAACCTGAGAGCTGCAGCCTCGTTTGCTCACTGAAGAGTTACAAGAGTTGACTCTCTTCATTTCAGTAGAAACACAGACTGATGGATGAACCTCTGAGCTGAACCTCTGAGCTGAACCTCTGAGCAGGCCCGGGCCTTGGAACCAGAACATGTAGTGAACATAAAACCTTCTCTCATCACATTTTGTTAACGAAACATTTTAACAGAAGAAAATACACATCCTGAAAAAGGGAATTCAACAATTTACACATCTCCATCCAGCCTGCCGGACTCTGACAGGTCCAGACCGCCGGACTCTGACAGGTCCAGACCGCCGGACTCTGACAGGTCCAGACTGGTATAAGGAGGAGCTCCTACAGACGCTCGCTGGTCCACATGTCCACATGTAGGAGCTCCTCTCATTCCTCTAATCAATCAATCCATCAATCAATGGATCAATAACGTGTGACTGTTGGATCCTGTTGGCTCCTCACATGATGCCGGAGTCTGTTCAGCATCAAAGTCCAAAACGTTTTCATGGATCTGACCGACACAAACTGGTTCTCTCTTCCAGCCTGTAGAGTCTCAACTGGACTGAGTCTGATTCATTATATTAAAACAAATGTCTGATGTTCTAAAACGTCTCCTCCTGACGGGATCATCAGATCATCAGATCATCAGATCATCTCCAGCTCTGGTATCAAAATCTAAACTTTAAAACTTCTCCAGGAGGATTGTGGGAAACCTTTTTGCAGACGGGGTTGAATCTGAGGAGCGTGAAGAAGAATAAGTAGAAGAAGAAGAAGAAGTGAGGCCGTGTTCCCAAAGTGACAGAAGCTTCCAGAAAAGCTGCAGCGGGCTGATAAAGGTCCCCGTGGCTCCGCCCCCTCACTGCCCATTGGTGGAGGCGTTGTTGGGGGCGGGGCTGGAGCCCTCGGCGCCGGCGGGCGGCTGGACGTTGTCGGCCAGGTTGTGAGCGTGCTCCAGGAAGAGGTCTTTGAGCACGCTCAGCTCTTTGCTCAGCAGTTTGATTTTGGCCTCCAGCCGCTCGTTCTCCTCCTTCAGCTCGTTGACGCGCTGCTGCGTGTCCTGCGCCTTCTGCTTGCTGCGCATGCGGCTCTTCTTCACCGCCAGGTTGTTGCGTTCGCGGCGCTGGCGGTACTCGTCGCTGTCCTTCTCCGCGTGGGGTTTCTTCATCTCGCTGGGGGAGAGGGCCTTACCGCCTCCGGCTGAAGGGTTGGCGGGGACGAGCTGGGGGACTTGTTGCAGTCCGGCGACGGACGAGGACGAAGCGGCGGCGGCGTGGGCCTGACTCCGGATGACGCTCACGCCGTTGTGGTCGGATGTGGTTAGTTTCGCCTGCGACGGCCGGCTCATTTGGATGTGCTGCCTTCAGGTGCTGATCTCTGAGTGGACTCAGGAGTGCAGAGGAAACGGGGACAGGAAGCAGAAGATTGGTCGCCTCAACGGAGCCTAAAGGACGACATCATCAATGAAACGCATTAGTTCCTTCAGAGATCTATTAACCGTCTAGAACATGGAAGAAACACTGAAACACTGAAACACTGAAACACATTCATTTTTCTGATTATTCACATTGGAAAAGCTGAAACCAACATTTTTGTTTTGTTTTGTATTTTTGCCTAAAAAATGACTTAATGACTAATAATGAGTAGACCAGACTCCAGAGTCTCTAATGAGCAGACTAGACTTAATGAGTAGACCAGACTCCAGAGTCTCTAATGAGCAGACTAGACTTAATGAGCAGACTAGACTCCAGAGTCTCTAATGAGCAGACTAGACTTAATGAGTAGACTAGACTCCAGAGTCTCAGATGGAGAGATCTTCTGATACCATTTCTTCCTTCCTGATACCGATTCTGATACCTGAACTTATGGTAGAGATGCACCGATACCGGTACCAGTATCAGGTATCAGGTATCAGGTATCAGGTCTGATACTGTGCTCATGTGCTCGTACTCGCAAAACGGCTCCGATACCACTTTACGGGAGCGCGACGTTAACCTCTCGTCACCATCTTTCGGGTCCTCACGCTCCACCTCCCCGACGGTGCGGGCGAGACGGGCGGTTGGTGCGCCCGACCCCGTGGGGCCGGGATCCCACCTCAGCTGGCGCACGTTGGCCCTCACTTTCATTGCGCCAAAGGGTTTTGCTTGCTCTGACCCGCACGTGCGCCAGACTCCTTGGTCCGTGTTTCAAGACGGGTCGGGTGGGTCGCCGACATCACCGCAGACCCCTGGAGCCTTTACGTGGGCCGAGCCCCGCTTTTGGAGCACGACGCGGTTGGGGCGCTCTGAGGACAGTCCGCCCCGGTCGACAGTCTCACCGGGAGCAGGGGGCCGTCCCTCCCCGGCGGGGAGAGAAGGCGCAGCGAGCCCTTTTTCTACGGTGCGGCGAGGTCCGGGCGGGGAGCGCTGTAAAGCTGCGGTCGCGAGTCACCTTCGCCCCGAGCCTTTCCAAGCCGACCTAGAGCCGGTGGCGGCGCACCGCCTCGTATGCGGGACTCCCCAGCCTGCCGTGTGTCGCTCACACCCTCCAGCTGGCTGTTAACGAGGGTCTTTAGACACAGAGAAGTACTCGTATCGGTACTTGGTATCGGAGAGTACCCAGATGGAAGTACTTGTACTCGGTCTGAAATAAAGTGGTATCGCTGCATCACTGGTATTTAACAGCTGTTTACTACTGACCATGTATGGATGTGATGTTTTTTGTGTGGCCTGACTCCGGTTAAACCTTTTATTGTAAAACATGAACTAATACATCCAGAGAGTGAATACAACAGAACTCTCTTTTATTATTCAGTTTGTCAGATAGTAAGATAACATTAAATATAAAATAATACGGTTAAACGAGTGGAGTTTTTTCTGGGTAAATAAATGCTGGTATCAGATCGGTGCGTAGACTGGCATACGCACCGATACCCGATCCCCAATTTTGGGCAGTATCGGACGCATTTCCGATACTGGTATCGGTGTCGGAACAACTCTAGAGAATACTCTGTTACTCTGTAATACTCTAGAGCAGCCATTCTCAACCAGTGGGCCGCGGCCCACCGGTGTGCCTCAGAGCACCATCTAGCGTGCTGCGGAGGCAGTGGTACTAGATTATTGTTTTATTATTATTTAGCAAAGTGAACAGGTAAAACCTAAAGGAGGTAAAACCTAAAGGAGGTAAAACCTAAAGCAGGTAAAACCTAAAGCAGGTAAAACCTAAAGGAGGTAAGAGGCCAGCTGCTGTAAAACCAAAGCCTATTGAAGGAGGCTGAGACACGGGCGGACACGGGTCTTGTATTGGGTATAACACATGCGCAGTGTAACTGGAGCTGCGGTCGTGCGTTGCGATCGGCTCAATTTCGGCGAGTGCAGAGCAGATATTACTGCGCATGTGCAGTACCCCGAAGGCGCGTTGATTAAGTGTGACCCAACCTCCTTCAATAGGCCTTGTGTAAAAACACCAAACATCCTCAGGTAGAGACAAACGTGTTTGCCACTGTTAGCTAGCTAACGTTCTCGGATGCAGTGAGACAAAATGGATCGGTTTTTAAAGCGAAAAAGTGATGTGGGAGACAACGCTGCGCCAGTAAAAGCTCCGAAGCGTGTGGTGAGGAAATATGACCCTGAATACATTAGGTTTGGATTGGTAATGGCAGGCAGTGATGCTGAGCCCAAGGCACAATGTGGTGAATGTGGTGAGATCTTGTGAAATGAGGCGCTAAACCCATCGAAGCTCCAGAGACACTTAAACACAAAGCACCCAGGATGTGTCGAGAAGCCAAACGAATATTTCCTAAGGAAAAGAGACGGGCTTCAGGCACAACAGAAAGTCATCACAACATTAACAACTCAGTCAAAAGCCACTTTGAAAGCGAGCTACATGGTTGCTGCTCGTGTAGCTCGTAGCAAGAAACCCTTTACGATTGCAGAGGAGCTTATTTTGCCAAGCGCTGTGGATATGTGCCGAGAGTTACTGGGGGAAGCCGCTGCAACCAAAATGCAGTCAATACCCCTCTCCAATGACACCGTGAGCAGAAGAACTACTGACATGAGTGATGACATCGAATGCCAACTTCTGGAAGGAATAAAGGCAAGCCCAAGTGTCTCACTGAGGGGAAGCAGAATATGCATTTTGGTCATTACAGCTGACAGTGGCAAGACACATATCTACATAATACATATCTACATAACACATATCTACATAACACATATCTACAGCCCAGTTTATTATCTGTTGTATAAACATGTTAGGTTTTTTACTCATTTATTTGGGAAGGTGGTCCTCAGAAATGTTTTGACAATCACAAGTGGGCCTTCAGTTGCAAAAGGTTGAGAACCCCTGCTCTAGAGAATACTCTGTTACTCTGTAATACTCTAGAGAATACTCTGTTACGCTGTAATACTCTGGAGAATACTCTGTTATACTCTAGAGAATACTCTGTTACTCTGTAATACTCTAGAGAATACTCTGTAATACTCTAGAGAATACTCTGTAATACTCTAAAGAATACTCTGTTACTCTGTAATACTCTAGAGAATACTCTGTTACTCTGCAATACTCTGGAGAATACTCTGTTACTCTGTAATACTCTAGAGAATACTCTGTAATACTCTAGAGAATACTCTGTAATACTCTAAAGAATACTCTGTTACTCTGTAATACTCTAGAGAATACTCTGTTACTCTGTAATACTCTAGAGAATACTCTGTAATACTCTGGAGAATACTCTGTTACTCTGTAATACTCTAGAGAATACTCTGTAATACTCTAGAGAATACTCTGTAATACTCTAAAGAATACTCTGTTACTCTGTAATACTCTAGAGAATACTCTGTTACTCTGTAATACTCTGGAGAATACTCTGTTACTCTGTAATACTCTAGAGAATACTCTGTAATACTCTGGAGAATACTCTGTTACTCTGTAATACTCTAGAGAATACTCTGTAATACTCTAGAGAATACTCTGTTACTCTGTAATACTCTAGAGAATACTCTGTAATACTCTGGAGAATACTCTGTAATACTCTGGAGAATACTCTGTTACTCTGTAATACTCTAGAGAATACCCTGTTACTCTGTAATACTCTGGAGAATACTCTGTAATACTCTGGAGAATACCCTGTTACTCTGTAATACTCTAGAGAATACCCTGTTACTCTGTTATACTCTAGAGAATACTCTGTAATACTCTAGAGAATACTCTGTTGCTCTGTAATACTCTAGAGAATACTCTGTTACTCTGTTATACTCTAGAGAATACTCTGTTGCTCTGTAATACTCTAGAGAATACTCTGTAATACTCTGGAGAATACTCTGTATTCACATTCTCTGACAGTAGAATGTGATGTTTTACATCTGCAGTCAGTCGGCAGAGTCTCAGCTGACCTGAATCCATCAATCAGGAGGGTTCATCCCCCGCCGCTGCTCACAAACACCCTCCACCTCCTCTACCTCCACCATCACCATCATCTCCTCTACCTCCACCATCATCTCCTCCATCATCTCCTCTACCTCCACCATCACCATCATCTCCTCCATCATCTCCTCTACCTCCACCATCACCATAATCTCCTCTACCTCCACCATCATCTCCTCCATCATCTCCTCTACCTCCACCATCACCATCATCTCCTCTACCTCCACCATCACCATCATCTCCTCTACCTCCTCCATCATCTCCTCTACCTCCACCATCACCATCATCTCCTCTACCTCCACCATCACCATCATCTCCTCTACCTCCTCCATCATCTCCTCTACCTCCACCATCACCATCATCTCCTCTACCTCCACCATCACCATCATCTCCTCTACCTCCACCATCACCATCATCTCCTCTACCTCCTCCATCATCTCCTCCATTATCTCCTCTACCTTCACCATCATCTCCTCCATCATCTCCTCTACCTCCTCCATCATCTCCTCTACCTCCACCATCACCATCATCTCCTCTACCTCCTCCATCATCTCCTCTACCTCCATCTCCTCCATCACCATCCCAACCCCCAAATAGCTCCTGAAGGCAGAGCCATCGGTGTGTGAATGAGTATTTATATCAGATCCTGATGGAGCCTCTGCCATCAGTCTATGAATATGTGTGTGTGAATGTGTGTGTGTGTGTGTGAATGTGTATGTGTGTGTGTGTGAATGGGTGAATGTGTGTGTGTGTGTGTGTGTGTGTGTGTGTGTGTGTGTGTGTGTGTGTGTGTGTGTGTGTGTGTGTGTGTGTGTGTGTGTGTGTGTGTGTGTGAATGTGTGTGTGTGTGTGAATGTGTGTGTGTGTGTGTGTGTGTGTGAATGGATGAATGGGTGAATGTTGACATGTAGTGTAAAGAAGACTATTAAAGCGCTGTATGAATGCAGGTCTATATTAGTCTTTGTCTATGTGACATGTTAAAACAGCCTGCCGTGATCAGGGAGCACATCTGACGTCATAATTGTTCGCATTGTTATTCCGTAGGGCCAATTAGCAGCGCTGCTGTGATTGGTCGACGCGTTGCTATGCAGCCAGTCAGCTGGGTGCGCAGCAGAAAGCGCTCCGGGTGGAAACAAGCAGAGCGCCGGCTGTTGCCTGCTGTTGCATCATCAGCAGCTCTCTCTTTGTCAGAGAGAGAGAGAGAGAGAGAGAGAGAGAGGGGAACTCCAGAGTCATGTGGGGCGAAACAGAAACCTCACATTCAGGTTTTACCCAACAAATAAACACCTCAAACATCCAGACAGACCCGATCACAGACCGACACCAGCTCCTAACGCCTGTTTCTGAGCACTTTGAACAAGTTCTAGTAGACTGAGATCAGCTGATGATCCTCCAGCTGAGACTCCTCACTAAGCTGATAGAAACACTGCTGATGTGTTTCTACTGAGGCTTTAAACACACTGAACTACAGCCTGTCTGTCAGCCTGTCTGCCTGTCTGTCTGCCTGTCTGTCTGTCAGCCTGTCTGTCTGTCTGTCAGCCTATCTGTCTGTCTGTCTGCCTGTCTGTCTGTCTGTCTGCCTGTCTGTCAGCCTGTCTGTCTGTCAGCCTGTCTGTCTGTCAGCCTGTCTGTCTGCCTGTCTGTCTGTCTGTCAGCCTGTCTGTCTGCCTATCTGTCTGTCTGTCTGTCAGCCTGTCTGTCTGTCAGCCTGTCTGTCTGTCTGTCTGTCAGCCTGTCTGTCTGTCAGCCTGTCTGTCTGTCAGCCTGTCTGTCTGTCTGTCTGTCAGCCTGTCTGTCAGCCTGTCTGTCTGCCTGTCTGTCTGTCAGCCTGTCTGTCTGTCTGTCTGTCAGCCTGTCTGTCAGCCTGTCTGTCTGCCTGTCTGTCTGTCTGTCTGTCTGTCAGCCTGTCTGTCAGCCTGTCTGTCTGTCTGTCTGTCAGCCTGTCTGTCTGCCTGTCTGTCTGTCTGTCAGCCTGTCTGTCTGCCTATCTGTCAGCCTGTCTGTCTGTCAGCCTGTCTGTCTGCCTGTCTGTCTGCCTGTCTGTCTGTCAGCCTGTCTGTCTGTCAGCCTGTCTGTCTGTCTGTCTGTCTGTCTGTCTGTCAGCCAGCCTGTCTGTCTGTCTGCCTGTCTGTCTGCCTGCCTGTCTGCCTGCCTGTCTGTCTGTCTGTCTGTCTGTCAGCCAGCCTGTCTGTCTGTCTGTCTGTCTGTCTGCCTGTCTGTCTGCCTGTCTGCCTGTCTGTCTGTCTGTCTGTCTGTCTGTCTGTCTGTCTGTCTGCCTGTCTGTCTGTCTGTCTGTCTGTCTGTCTGTCTGTCTGTCTGTCTGCCTGTCTGTCTGTCTGTCTGCCTGTCTGTCTGCCTGTCTGTCTGCCTGTCTGTCTGTCTGCCTGTCTGTCTGTCTGCCTGTCTGTCTGTCTGTCTGTCTTTAGACAGCTAGTTAGCTCGTTAGCCTCTGATGCTAGCCTCCTGCTCTGTTCTGGCTGTGTGTGTGTTTGTGTCCTCAGAGAGAGGTTTAAAGCTGGTTTACCTTCCCGTGGCGGCGGCGGAGGTAACCATCCGTGAGAGCAGAGCCGGTCCAGGTAGAACAGGTGAGTTTAAAGGTGACTTTAGTGAGTTTAACTCGTCTCTCTGGCAGATCTGACTCGGTTTGTTTAGAACATGGAGAGGACTCGATTGCGAAATCTCTTTTACCATGTAGGGCAATGTCCCGGATCAGCCAATCAGAGGCAAGGAGGCGGCAGCGGAGCGAGCGCTCGGCCAATCAGCAGCGAGAGTGCCACAGAGTGATGCAATGCACTCTGTGATTGACAGCTCCGTCCGCCAATAGCAGCGGGCTGTTTTCTGTTGGTTTTGTTTATGTAATACGAGTTGGTCAAATTAGTTCATACACGCATGACGTCATCTCTGAATGACGTCATCTAATTACACCGAAACTAATAATACACATTATACCTGTACTACTACTATCTAATAATACACATTATACCTGTACTACTACTATCTAATAATACACATTATACCTGTACTACTACTATCTAATAATACACATTATACCTGTACTACTACTATCTAATAATACACATTATACCTGTACTACTACTATCTAATAATACACATTATACCTGTAGTAATACTATCTAATAATACACATTATACCTGTAGTACTACTACTATCAAATAATACACATTATACCTGTAGTACTACTATCAAATAATACACATTATACCTGTAGTACTACTACTATCAAATAATACACATTATACCTGTAGTACTACTATCTAATAATACACATTATACCTGTAGTACTACTACTATCTAATAATACACATTATACCTGTAGTACTACTATCTAATAATACACATTATACCTGTAGTACTACTACTATCTAATAATACACATTATACCTGTAGTACTACTACTATCAAATAATACACATTATACCTGTACTACTACTATCTAATAATACACATTATACCTGTACTACTACTATCTAATAATACACATTATACCTGTACTACTACTATCTAATAATACACATTATACCTGTACTACTACTATCTAATAATACACATTATACCTGTACTACTACTATCTAATAATACACATTATACCTGTAGTAATACTATCTAATAATACACATTATACCTGTAGTACTACTACTATCAAATAATACACATTATACCTGTAGTACTACTATCAAATAATACACATTATACCTGTAGTACTACTACTATCAAATAATACACATTATACCTGTAGTACTACTATCTAATAATACACATTATACCTGTAGTACTACTACTATCTAATAATACACATTATACCTGTAGTACTACTATCTAATAATACACATTATACCTGTAGTACTACTACTATCTAATAATACACATTATACCTGTAGTACTACTACTATCTAATAATACACATTATACCTGTAGTACTACTATCTAATAATACACATTATACCTGTAGTACTACTATCTAATAATACACATTATACCTGTACTACTACTATCTAATAATACACATTATACCTGTACTACTACTATCTAATAATACACATTATACCTGTACTACTACTATCAAATAATACACATTATACCTGTAGTACTACTACTATCTAATAATACACATTATACCTGTACTACTACTATCTAATAATACACATTATACCTGTAGTACTACTATCTAATAATACACATTATACCTGTACTACTACTATCTAATAATACACATTATACCTGTAGTACTACTATCTAATAATACACATTATACCTGTAGTACTACTATCTAATAATACACATTATACCTGTACTACTACTATCTAATAATACACATTATACCTGTAGTAATACTATCTAATAATACACATTATACCTGTAGTACTACTACTATCAAATAATACACATTATACCTGTAGTACTACTATCAAATAATACACATTATACCTGTAGTACTACTACTATCAAATAATACACATTATACCTGTAGTACTACTACTATCAAATAATACACATTATACCTGTAGTACTACTATCTAATAATACACATTATACCTGTAGTACTACTACTATCTAATAATACACATTATACCTGTAGTACTACTATCTAATAATACACATTATACCTGTAGTACTACTACTATCTAATAATACACATTATACCTGTAGTACTACTACTATCAAATAATACACATTATACCTGTACTACTACTATCTAATAATACACATTATACCTGTAGTACTACTATCTAATAATACACATTATACCTGTAGTACTACTATCTAATAATACACATTATACCTGTACTACTATCTAATAATACACATTATACCTGTACTACTACTATCTAATAATACACATTATACCTGTACTACTACTATCAAATAATACACATTATACCTGTAGTACTACTACTATCTAATAATACACATTATACCTGTACTACTACTATCTAATAATACACATTATACCTGTAGTACTACTATCTAATAATACACATTATACCTGTACTACTACTATCTAATAATACACATTATACCTGTAGTACTACTATCTAATAATACACATTATACCTGTAGTACTACTATCTAATAATACACATTATACCTGTACTACTACTATCTAATAATACACATTATACCTGTAGTACTACTATCTAATAATACACATTATACCTGTAGTACTACTATCTAATAATACACATTATACCTGTACTACTACTATCTAATAATACACATTATACCTGTACTACTACTATCTAATAATACACATTATACCTGTAGTACTACTATCTAATAATACACATTATACCTGTAGTACTACTACTATCTAATAATACACATTATACCTGTAGTACTACTATCTAATAATACACATTATACCTTTAGTACTACTATCTAATAATACACATTATACCTGTACTACTACTATCTAATAATACACATTATACCTGTACTACTACTATCTAATAATACACATTATACCTGTACTACTACTATCAAATAATACACATTATACCTGTACTACTACTATCTAATAATACACATTATACCTGTAGTACTACTACTATCTAATAATACACATTATACCTGTACTACTACTATCTAATAATACACATTATACCTGTACTACTACTATCTAATAATACACATTATACCTGTAGCACTACTATCTAATAATACACATTATACCTGTAGTACTACTACTATCTAATAATACACATTATACCTGTACTACTACTATCTAATAATACACATTATACCTGTAGTACTACTACTATCTAATAATACACATTATACCTGTACTACTACTATCTAATAATACACATTATACCTGTACTACTACTATCTAATAATACACATTATACCTGTACTACTACTATCTAATAATACACATTATACCTGTAGTACTACTATCTAATAATACACATTATACCTGTAGTACTACTACTATCTAATAATACACATTATACCTGTACTACTACTATCTAATAATACACATTATACCTGTACTACTACTATCTAATAATACACATTATACCTGTAGTACTACTATCTAATAATACACATTATACCTGTAGTACTACTATCTAATAATACACATTATACCTGTACTACTACTATCTAATAATACACATTATACCTGTAGTACTACTACTATCAAATAATACACATTATACCTGTACTACTACTATCTAATAATACACATTATACCTGTACTACTACTATCTAATAATACACATTATACCTGTACTACTACTATCTAATAATACACATTATACCTGTAGTACTACTATCTAATAATACACATTATACCTGTAGTACTACTATCTAATAATACACATTATACCTGTAGTACTACTATCTAATAATACACATTATACCTGTAGTACTACTACTATCAAATAATACACATTATACCTGTAGTACTACTACTATCAAATAATACACATTATACCTGTAGTACTACTATCAAATAATACACATTATACCTGTACTACTACTATCTAATAATACACATTATACCTGTACTACTACTACTATCAAATAATACACATTATACCTGTAGTACTACTATCAAATAATACACATTATACCTGTAGTACTACTACTATCAAATAATACACATTATACCTGTAGTACTACTACTATCAAATAATACACATTATACCTGTAGTACTACTACTATCTAATAATACACATTATACCTGTACTACTACTAATATCAAATAATACACATTATACCTGTACTACTACTATCAAATAATACACATTATACCTGTAGTACTACTACTATCAAATAATACACATTATACCTGTAGTACTACTACTATCTAATAATACACATTATACCTGTAATACTACTACTATCAAATAATACACATTATACCTGTACTACTACTATCAAATAATACACATTATACCTGTAGTACTACTACTATCAAATAATACACATTATACCTGTAGTACTACTATCAAATAATACACATTATACCTGTAGTACTACTATCTAATAATACACATTATACCTGTAGTACTACTATCTAATAATACACATTATACCTGTAGTACTACTACTATCAAATAATACACATTATACATGTAGTACTACTACTATCAAATAATACACATTATACCTGTAGTACTACTACTATCAAATAATACACATTATACCTGTAGTACTACTACTATCTAATAATACACATTATACCTGTACTACTACTACTATCAAATAATACACATTATACCTGTACTACTACTATCAAATAATACACATTATACCTGTAGTACTACTACTATCAAATAATACACATTATACCTGTAGTACTACTACTATCTAATAATACACATTATACCTGTAATACTACTACTATCAAATAATACACATTATACCTGTACTACTACTATCAAATAATACACATTATACCTGTAGTACTACTACTATCAAATAATACACATTATACCTGTAGTACTACTACTATCTAATAATACACATTATACCTGTAATACTACTACTATCAAATAATACACATTATACCTGTACTACTACTATCAAATAATACACATTATACCTGTAGTACTACTATCTAATAATACACATTATACCTGTAGTACTACTATCTAATAATACACATTATACCTGTAGTACTACTACTATCAAATAATACACATTATACCTGTAGTACTACTACTATCAAATAATACACATTATACCTGTAGTACTACTACTATCAAATAATACACATTATACCTGTAGTACTACTACTATCTAATAATACACATTATACCTGTACTACTACTACTATCAAATAATACACATTATACCTGTACTACTACTATCAAATAATACACATTATACCTGTAGTACTACTACTATCAAATAATACACATTATACCTGTAGTACTACTACTATCTAATAATACACATTATACCTGTAATACTACTACTATCAAATAATACACATTATACCTGTACTACTACTATCAAATAATACACATTATACCTGTAGTACTACTACTATCAAATAATACACATTATACCTGTAGTACTACTATCAAATAATACACATTATACCTGTAGTACTACTATCTAATAATACACATTATACCTGTAGTACTACTATCTAATAATACACATTATACCTGTAGTACTACTACTATCAAATAATACACATTATACCTGTAGTACTACTATCTAATAATACACATTATACCTGTACTACTACTATCTAATAATACACATTATACCTGTAGTACTACTACTATCAAATAATACACATTATACCTGTAGTACTACTATCAAATAATACACATTATACCTGTACTATTACTATCAAATAATACACATTATACCTGTAGTACTACTACTATCAAATAATACACATTATACCTGTAGTACTACTATCTAATAATACACATTATACCTGTACTACTACTATCTAATAATACACATTATACCTGTAGTACTACTACTATCTAATAATACACATTATACCTGTAGTACTACTACTATCAAATAATACACATTATACCTGTAGTACTACTACTATCAAATAATACACATTATACCTGTACTACTACTATCTAATAATACACATTATACCTGTAGTACTACTACTATCAAATAATACACATTATACCTGTAGTACTACTATCTAATAATACACATTATACCTGTACTACTACTATCTAATAATACACATTATACCTGTAGTACTACTACTATCTAATAATACACATTATACCTGTAGTACTACTACTATCAAATAATACACATTATACCTGTAGTACTACTACTATCAAATAATACACATTATACCTGTACTACTACTATCTAATAATACACATTATACCTGTAGTACTACTACTATCAAATAATACACATTATACCTGTAGTACTACTATCTAATAATACACATTATACCTGTAGTACTACTACTATCTAATAATACACATACCTGTAGTACTACTATCTAATAATACACATTATACCTGTAGTACTACTACTATCTAATAATACACATTATACCTGTACTACTACTATCTAATAATACACATTATACCTGTACTACTACTATCTAATAATACACATTATACCTGTACTACTACTATCTAATAATACACATTATACCTGTAGTACTACTATCTAATAATACACATTATACCTGTAGTACTACTATCTAATAATACACATTATACCTGTACTACTACTATCTAATAATACACATTATACCTGTAGTACTACTACTATCTAATAATACACATTATACCTGTAGTACTACTACTATCTAATAATACACATTATACCTGTACTACTACTACTATCAAATAATACACATTATACCTGTAGTACTACTATCTAATAATACACATTATACCTGCACTACTACTATCTAATAATACACATTATACCTGTAGTACTACTATCAAATAATACACATTATACCTGTAGTACTACTACTATCAAATAATACACATTATACCTGTAGTACTACTACTATCAAATAATACACATTATACCTGTACTACTACTATCAAATAATACACATTATACCTGTAGTACTACTACTATCAAATAATACACATTATACCTGTAGTACTACTATCAAATAATACACATTATACCTGTAGTACTACTATCTAATAATACACATTATACCTGTACTACTACTATCAAATAATACACATTATACCTGTAGTACTACTATCTAATAATACACATTATACCTGTACTACTACTATCTAATAATATACATTATACCTGTAGTACTACTATCTAATAATACACATTATACCTGTAGTACTACTACTATCAAATAATACACATTATACCTGTAGTACTACTATCAAATAATACACATTATACCTGTACTACTACTATCAAATAATACACATTATACCTGTAGTACTACTATCAAATAATACACATTATACCTGTACTACTACTATCTAATAATACACATTATACCTGTAGTACTACTACTATCTAATAATACACATTATACCTGTAGTACTACTACTATCAAATAATACACATTATACCTGTAGTACTACTACTATCAAATAATACACATTATACCTGTACTACTACTATCTAATAATACACATTATACCTGTAGTACTACTACTATCAAATAATACACATTATACCTGTAGTACTACTATCTAATAATACACATTATACCTGTAGTACTACTACTATCAAATAATACACATTATACCTGTAGTACTACTACTATCAAATAATACACATTATACCTGTAGTACTACTACTATCAAATAATACACATTATACCTGTACTACTACTATCTAATAATACACATTATACCTGTAGTACTACTACTATCAAATAATACACATTATACCTGTAGTACTACTATCTAATAATACACATTATACCTGTAGTACTACTACTATCAAATAATACACATTATACCTGTACTACTACTATCTAATAATACACATTATACCTGTAGTACTACTACTATCAAATAATACACATTATACCTGTAGTACTACTATCAAATAATACACATTATACCTGTAGTACTACTATCTAATAATACACATTATACCTGTAGTACTACTACTATCTAATAATACACATTATACCTGTACTACTACTATCTAATAATACACATTATACCTGTAGTACTACTACTATCAAATAATACACATTATACCTGTAGTACTACTATCAAATAATACACATTATACCTGTTGTACTACTACTATCAAATAATACACATTATACCTGTAGTACTACTACTATCTAATAATACACATTATACCTGTAGTACTACTACTATCTAATAATACACATTATACCTGTAGTACTACTATCAAATAATACACATTATACCTGTAGTACTACTACTATCAAATAATACACATTATACCTGTAGTACTACTATCTAATAATACACATTATACCTGTAGTACTACTACTATCTAATAATACACATTATACCTGTAGTACTACTACTATCAAATAATACACATTATACCTGTAGTACTACTACTATCAAATAATACACATTATACCTGTACTACTACTATCTAATAATACACATTATACCTGTAGTACTACTACTATCAAATAATACACATTATACCTGTAGTACTACTATCTAATAATACACATTATACCTGT
The DNA here is from genome assembly GCA_916701275.1 of Sebastes miniatus. Taxonomy (NCBI): domain Eukaryota; kingdom Metazoa; phylum Chordata; class Actinopteri; order Perciformes; family Sebastidae; genus Sebastes; species Sebastes miniatus. Next base: position 1,293,682 of record CAKALS010000027.1, read on the forward strand.
AGTACTACTACTATCAAATAATACACATTATACCTGTAGTACTACTACTATCAAATAATACACATTATACCTGTAGTACTACTACTATCAAATAATACACATTATACCTGTACTACTACTATCTAATAATACACATTATACCTGTAGTACTACTACTATCAAATAATACACATTATACCTGTAGTACTACTATCTAATAATACACATTATACCTGTAGTACTACTACTATCAAATAATACACATTATACCTGTACTACTACTATCTAATAATACACATTATACCTGTAGTACTACTACTATCAAATAATACACATTATACCTGTAGTACTACTATCAAATAATACACATTATACCTGTAGTACTACTATCTAATAATACACATTATACCTGTAGTACTACTACTATCTAATAATACACATTATACCTGTAGTACTACTATCTAATAATACACATTATACCTGTAGTACTACTACTATCAAATAATACACATTATACCTGTAGTACTACTATCAAATAATACACATTATACCTGTTGTACTACTACTATCAAATAATACACATTATACCTGTAGTACTACTACTATCTAATAATACACATTATACCTGTAGTACTACTACTATCTAATAATACACATTATACCTGTAGTACTACTATCAAATAATACACATTATACCTGTAGTACTACTACTATCAAATAATACACATTATACCTGTAGTACTACTATCTAATAATACACATTATACCTGTAGTACTACTACTATCTAATAATACACATTATACCTGTAGTACTACTACTATCTAATAATACACATTATACCTGTAGTACTACTACTATCAAATAATACACATTATACCTGTACTACTACTATCTAATAATACACATTATACCTGTAGTACTACTACTATCAAATAATACACATTATACCTGTACTACTACTATCTAATAATACACATTATACCTGTACTACTACTATCTAATAATACACATTATACCTGTACTACTACTATCTAATAATACACATTATACCTGTACTACTACTATCTAATAATACACATTATACCTGTACTACTACTACTATCTAATAATACACATTATACCTGTACTACTACTATCTAATAATACACATTATACCTGTACTACTACTATCTAATAATACACATTATACCTGTAGTACTACTACTATCTAATAATACACATTATACCTGTAGTACTACTACTATCTAATAATACACATTATACCTGTAGTACTACTATCTAATAATACACATTATACCTGTACTACTACTATCTAATAATACACATTATACCTGTAGTACTACTACTATCTAATAATACACATTATACCTGTAGTACTACTATCTAATAATACACATTATACCTGTAGTACTACTATCTAATAATAGAATTATTACCTGTAGTACTACTATCAAATAATACACATTATACCTGTAGTACTACTACTATCTAATAATACACATTATACCTGTAGTACTACTATCTAATAATACACATTATACCTGTAGTACTACTACTATCTAATAATACACATTATACCTGTAGTACTACTATCTAATAATACACATTATACCTATACTACTACTATCTAATAATACACATTATACCTGTAGTACTACTATCTAATAATACACATTATACCTGTAGTACTACTATCTAATAATACACATTATACCTGTAGTACTACTACTATCTAATAATACACATTATACCTGTAGTACTACTACTATCAAATAATACACATTATACCTGTAGTACTACTACTATCAAATAATACACATTATACCTGTACTACTACTATCTAATAATACACATTATACCTGTAGTACTACTACTATCAAATAATACACATTATACCTGTAGTACTACTATCTAATAATACACATTATACCTGTAGTACTACTACTATCAAATAATACACATTATACCTGTAGTACTACTATCTAATAATACACATTATACCTGTAGTACTACTACTATCTAATAATACACATTATACCTGTAGTACTACTATCTAATAATACACATTATACCTGTAGTACTACTATCTAATAATAGAATTATTACCTGTAGTACTACTATCAAATAATACACATTATACCTGTAGTACTACTACTATCTAATAATACACATTATACCTGTAGTACTACTATCTAATAATACACATTATACCTGTAGTACTACTACTATCTAATAATACACATTATACCTGTAGTACTACTATCTAATAATACACATTATACCTATACTACTACTATCTAATAATACACATTATACCTGTAGTACTACTATCTAATAATACACATTATACCTGTAGTACTACTATCTAATAATACACATTATACCTGTAGTAATACTATCTAATAATACACATTATACCTGTAGTACTACTATCTAATAATAGAATTATTACCTGTAGTACGTCATGCTTCTGTACACAGAATACACATTAAAATACTAAATATTACAGAACGAAACACCTTGTAAACATTTAACAGGTGATGTAGAGAAAGTCTTTAAGGACAATTACGAAATACACGTCACTGACAAGTCGACAAAATGATCTCAAATGTTTTATATTTTTAAATAAATAAAGGTTACTTCTATAGTAGGTGAATGAGCTATTATTATTATTATTATTATTATCATGTTCATATAGTATAACTGCTGTTTGAGTGACAGCAGCTCTTCCTTTTGGTTTCTGTTGGTGTTTGCTGACGTCATGATGACGACACTAAATCAATTTAAAGTTTCACTTTTGGATTCCCAGCTAACATGAAACACTCTTACAGTGGTGGACAAAGTATTCAGATTTGTTTTTACTTCAGTAAAAGTAGTAATACCACAGTGTAGAAGTACTCTGTCACAAGTTAAAGTCCTGCCAGTAAAAATACAAAAGTATTAGCATCAAGATATGAAGTACCACAAATAAAGTACTCGTTCCCTCTGAGATGTAGAGGAGTAGAAGAAGAAGGTAGCAGAAAATGGAAATACTCAAGTACAAGTAGCTCAAAGATATACTTAAGTACAGTGAGTGAGTAAATGTACTACTAAAGTATTAATAAGGGAACTCCATAAACACTGGATCCTACATTTCCCATAATGCACCTGGACAGTGTCTTTCATTAGAGCCCCCCCCCCCGGTAAACAGCCTCATCTTTCAAACTTCACACCTCCAGCTGTTATCACACACTTCATCACACACCAGGCTCCATCCGAGACAACCCTGATGACATCACTGTGACATCATCAGAGTTCATTTGTCCTCAGTGTGATGAAATGAGAAACAAGATTATTATCTTATTAATTCTGACAAATGTCTATCCCATAATAACCTTTCATCATATTGTAATTCACGTGTTCTGAGAGAGAACTAGACTCCTGCTCCTCCTCATGGCTCTGTCTTCAGGCTTTAGGACATCTAGTCCGTGACGGGAGACTTTGACCAATCACAGCTCATTTCAGAGAGAGAGAGCGTTCCTATTGGCTGAGCTCCGGCTGGGGGGCGGGGCTTGGTATTTCCTCAACTGATCTCATCATGGCAGCCGGGTCACAAACTTTCTCATTTTACAGCTAAACCGTGCACTACAAGATGATTCTGAGATCATCTGAGGAGAGAAATAGGCATTACAGTAACAGAATATTGATCCATATCTGATCAGCGCTGCCTAGTTTGACCGTTTGATCGGAGTTCAGAGTGATTGACAGCTGCTCAGAGACGGCAGACTCCAGATCAGCTCTGATTGGTTGTTTTCCTCCAGTCTGTGAAATCTTGCAGATGTCGTTAGGAGCACCGGAGGACACCGGAGGACACCGGAGGACAATGATGTTTTTTCAGATTACCTGTCTCATGCACTACTGTCAGGATATAGTGACCGTTTTATTAAAATAACTTTTTTTAATCATAAAGCTCCATTTGTACCCGCTGCTGCTTTAACCCGGTTAGCAGACAGTTGGTACTCGGTGTTCTGTTGGTAATGGTGACTGAATGATGAGCTGAGTTCAGACAGTAGGGAGGACACAAACACAGGACAGGCTGGCACACGTTGGTGAAGTTGTGGAGGATTTATAGTAATACTACAGGAGGACAGAGGGACGGTGGTGGAAGACAGACAGATGATCCTGAGACACAAGAAAGAATCAGTTAATCATAGGACAACACAGAGACTACGGAGGCCTGGAGCAGGAACTAGGACGGTAGCTGAGATGATCTGAGATGATCTGAGATGATCTGACAGGAGAACCAGGGTTGATATACTGAGGAGCTGATGAGAAGATGGCCGACAGGTGTGTGCAGAGCAGGAGGAGGTGATGAGCTGATTGATGGCAGGTGTGCAGGTAGACTGAGTCCAGGTAGACTGAGCTCAGAAGCCTGGACTACAAAGCAGGATTTGGTGTTAGCGAGGTAACTTCAGGGTTAACCCTTCAGGGTTTTCCATCCTACGAAGCTGGTTCACTTCTTACTGGGGTAGATCACCATGATAACTGATGCTGAACAGCCGACCTGCTCCGGAGCAGGTTATGTTCCAGATAAGAGATCAACTCGTATAAAAGCACCTCCTAGTGACCAATCAGAGCTCAGTGTGCAGATTGTATAGTAATATTACAAACATATGAAGAAGTTTAAGTCATAATCCAGACTAAAAGCGACTCAGTTTAAACTGACAGATGCAGGAAGAACAGCTGGATTTATGTTGTGGGTGTTTACCGCTTTGAATTATATTTTCATACTTATTTTTTTGACTTGCCCTTGAGTCCGTCTCACACCGCTGGAGAGGGGGGGCGCAGCTGAAAGAAGGTTTAAATAGTCATAGACGCCTCTTTTCAACCACAGAGTCAAAAGAGGTGTAATCCATCCATCCATTACTCTCCTAAAAGCTATTTATGAGACTATATCTGACTTTTGAGTGTTCCGTTAAATTAATAAATCTGTTAATTTATGCATTCATACATCAGGAGTTTTTTCTTTTGCCAGCTGTTCTTCCTGTATTTAGCAGCTTCAACTGTGTTACTTTTAGCCTGATTATGTGTTTAACTTCTTCATAAATGTCTAATAGCCTATAGTTTGCTCTTCCTTTGTAAAATGTGCCGCTCTGCCTGTCTGTGGACTTGTCCATGTCTGTGATTGGTCCGATGCTGCAAACACCGCCCCATATATGTGAATGCTCTCACAGCCAGACTGAGAAACCCTGGGTTGATTTACTGAGTTGATAACCACCTTCGTAGGACCGCTTAGCGGGATCTTGTTTGTTAGGGTTAGTGAAGCCAGATAACGAGAAGATACCCTGGGTATGTTGAACGTGCTTCGCAGCACAGGCCTCAGGAGACCACTATTGGTGCCCCGTGTGAGTCCAGAAGTCAACGTTGATTTATTTGTAACTTCTAAAAAAAAAAAATCCGCCACTAACAGTGAATCAAGTGTAAAAGGTCAATCACTGAAAAAACCCAACCCGGTCTCACAGGAAGGCGTATAAATACCACCAACAGTCCGTGTGTCATCAGTACGCATTTTAGCATTTTCACGTGTCATTTGTACGCCACGCAAACGTCCACAGTCAGGTTCAGGTAAGAAAACCACTTAGATAAGGTAAGGGAAAACATCACGGTTGGGCTTAAAATAAGTACGTAAACTAAGTAAAGCACGTATGGAACAACTACAGAAAACACGTCACAAACATCACTGACGTAACTTACAAAACAAAACACCGGTCAACAGCGGTCTCCTGGTTAAAAGTCCTGTATTTGTTGGACCTTTCTTGCATTTTATTCTACGTCACTAACTCTCATCGTAGCATTTATAAGCGGATGCGTCTACATTGCAGTCAGTATAGGATACATGTCATACACATGACATGCAGAAATGAAAAAAGGCGTACTTATTGCACGCTAATCTAATGCACACGTTATCGTGGCATTTATAGGCCTTCGGGCTGTTCTACTCCACTGTTCGTAGCTATACCTACTAAAAGTGATGCACTATAATTCATATATATATATATATATATATCACAAAATCAGTTTGTGTGTAGTTAACGTACTCATGAACCAAGAAGTATAGAGAGCGGTGAACGGCGTGTAGGGAGGAGGTCGGGGTGGATGGGTGGGTCTAAACACACCAGACTGTCACCAGGAGACCACTAATGGTGCCCCGAGTGAGGCCAGGAGTCCACTAATGGTGCCCCGTGTGAGGCCAGGAGTCCACTAATGGTGCCCCGTGTGAGGTCATCAGGAGACCACTATTGGTGCCCCGTGTGAGGCCAGGAGTCCACTAATGGTGCCCCGTGTGAGGTCATCAGGAGACCACTATTGGTGCCCCGTGTGAGGTTCATTACCTGCTGCTCAAAGACCTACTGACAGCATACAACGGTAAGATAAGGGAAACCAGGGACCAGTATTTCTCACAGCTCATCTCCACCAACCCCAGAATCCTGTTTAACACCATCAATCAGCTGGTAACAGACTGTGACAAAATCCTTACCTTATTCATAGAAAAGATTGACAAGATTAGGGCAAACATCACTCCTCCCACCTCTGCAGTTGACCTCACATGCCCCTCCTTGGTGGTGCTGGATTGTTTCCAACCAATATCACTGCAGGATCTTAAGAATACTGTCCTTCTTCAAGTCCCCTTGATACTATACCCTCAAAACTGTTTAAAGAATCAATAGAGTCAATCAGCCCTGCATTACTGTCCATTATTAACAGCTCTCTGACCTCTGGAGTTGTACCAGATCAATTAAAAACCGCCTGTGTTCAACCGCTGCTGAAGGGACCTGGTTCAGATCCCACAGACTTAACAAACTTCCGTCCAATTTCTAAACTATCTTTCACATCAAAAATCCTTGAAAAAGTAGTGCTGGACCAACTAACACAGGTACTCAACAACAACCACATCTTTGAAAAATTTCAATCTGGTTTCCGCAAACTACACAGCACAGAAACGTCCCTTCTTAGAGTCACAAACGACTTACTGATGGCTGCAGACTCTGGTGCAGGTTCTGTGTTAGTTCTGCTTGACCTAAGTGCAGCATTTGACACCATCGACCATTCCATCCTTATCGACAGATTAAATCAGTGGGCAGGCATCACTGGAGCTGCACTAGACTGGTTCTCCTCTTACCTGTCCAACAGGAAATGTATTGTTTCAGTTGGGGAGTTTAGCTCCAAAACCACATAGACCAGACATGGTATTCCACAGGGATCAATCCTGGGCCCTGTTCTTTTTACACCGTACATGTTGCCTCTAGGTCACATAATTCGTCATCACAACATCTCCTTCCATAGCTATGCAGATGATACACAGCTCTACCTAACATTCAAACCGTCTGACACCAATAGATTAGCATCCCTACAGAGCTGCCTAAAAGACTTAACAGGTTGGATGTCACAAACTTTCTTAAAACTCAATTCTGACAAAACTGAAGTACTCATCATTGGCCCAGACCACATCTCAAACCAGGTACAGCCTCTCCTTGGCCCCCTTACTCCCAACGTAGGGTCAGCCACGAGAAATCTTGGTGTTATCCTTGACAGTAGCTGAGTCTAGAGCACCATGTTAAGAAAGTACTCCAGTCGTGTTTTTATCAACTAAGAAATATCTCGAAAATTCGATCAGTTCTCTCTTTTAAAAACACGGAGAAAATTATACACGCCCTGATATCATCCCGTCTTGATTACTGTAATGCCTTGTACACCTGCTTAAAAAATCGAGCAACAGAGCAGCTCCAAATAGCTCAGAACTCTGCAGCTAGACTACTGACCAAAACCAAACGCTGCTCTCACATCACACCAACTCTGGCTTCACTACATTGGCTCCCAGTCTCTTTTAGAATTGATTTTAAAGTGCTTTCAATCTCATATAAAGCTCTGAATGGCCTAGCACCGGAGTATGTAACTGAGCTTCTCACACGGTACTGTCCAAAAAGGCCCCTCAGGTCTGCAAGTCTGGGTCTTTTAACAGTTCCAAAGACCAGGTTGAAAACAAAAGGCGATCGTGCTTTAGCAGTACTGGCTCCCCGACTCTGGAACAGTCTTCTAATGAACATTAGATCAGCAGACTCTGGAACAGTCTTCTAATGAACATTAGATCAGCAGACTCTGGAACAGTCTTCTAATGAACATTAGATCAGCAGACTCTGGAACAGTCTTCTAATGAACATTAGATCAGCAGACTCTGGAACAGTCTTCTAATGAGCATCAGATCAGCAGACTCTGGAACAGTCTTCTAATGAACATTAGATCAGCAGACTCTGGAACAGTCTTCTAATGAACATTAGATCAGCAGACTCCGTCACGACTTTTAAATCCCGTCTTAAAACCCACTTTTATAGACTGGCTTTTCAATCAGTTGAATTATAGTCTTTTGTGTGCTGATGTGTATATATGTGTATATGTGTGTATATGTGTGTATATATGTGTATATGTGTGTATATATCTGTATATCTGTGTATATGTGTGTATATATGTGTATATATGTGTATATATGTGCATATGTAACTGTATGAACATGTATATGCTTGTTTCTATTGTTTTTTATTTCATTATTTATGCTTCAGTGTATTCTGTTGTACATGATGTGAATTTCCTTGGAAAGCGCTTTGTGCTTGAAAAGTGCTCTACAAATAAACGTAATACTAATAATAATAAATAATAAAGAAGTCGATGTAGATTTATTAGTAACTTCTGTACTTCTGGAGTTATTCTAACCTAAACCACCATCTTTACCTGAACCGAACTAAGGAGTTTTATTTTGAAAAGACTGGAGTGGAAACACGTGCATCACGTGTTGCTGGACATTCGTAGGAAAACACAATGAAACTACGTTGTTGAAAGTCGTGCTGAGTGTCGCAAAAAAAAAGAAGGGAAAATGGTGTCTATGACCACGAATCATAAAGATTCAATTTAGGGACTATTTCATGAACTGCTGTGAGTCTGGCATCGGTGTCTCTTTAATCTACGTCCCCACAGAGTGTTTCCTGTTGATGTGTTTACATTGTGGTTAATGGAACACCTGATACGTCTCATACCAGCGCTGAAGGGCGCCGTGTGCGGCGGTATCGAACGCCGACGGCGTGACAAAGTGTCTGTATTTGACGCCCTGAAGGAGAACATTTAGATTATAAATGAAACGTGTTATTTACAGATTTTATGATTCATGGGAAGACGTGTGAACAAAAAGAACACATTTTAATGTTTGAGTGTTTAAACTTTAAAAGGTTTATTGTGTTTAAATCCAGGATCAGGTAGAAGTCAGCAGAACGCTGTCAGAGAGGTCAAAGGTCAACATGCCCAACACGCCCCGTCTGAGTCATCCTGTCAGCGTGAGCCAAGTTAAACAGCACTAACAGCACTAACAGTACTGACAGTACGGAGTACAGGGTGTCCTGGAGGCCACACAGAGACAGAAATCTGATCTCAGTTCAGCTGTTTTCACTGTTTCAACACTTTCACAGACAAACTGTACAAATTAGCTGATGGTGCTGATTTCTCTCAACTCTGAGTGGCTTAGTTCTTCCTCAAACACCTCAAACACCTCAAACACCTCCTCCAGGACCCCGACATATCCTCCAGGACAACACTAACCTCCTCCAGGACAACACTAACCTCCTCCAGGACCCCGACATATCCTCCAGGACAACACTAACCTCCTCCAGGACAACACTAACCTCCTCCAGGACTACACTAACCTCCTCCAGGACAACACTAACCTCCTCCAGGACTACACTAACCTCCTCTAGGACAACACTAACCTCCTCCAGGACTACACTAACCTCCTCTAGGACTACACTAACCTCCTCCAGGACTACACTAACCTCCTCCAGGACAACACTAACCTCCTCCAGGACAACACTAACCTCTTACAGGACAACACTAACCTCCTCCAGGACTACACTAACCTCCTCCAGGACTACACTAACCTCCTCGAGGACTACACTAACCTCCTCCAGGACAACACTAACCTCCTCCAGGACTACACTAACCTCCTCCAGGACTACACTAACCTCCTCCAGGACTACACTAACCTCCTCCAGGACTACACTAACCTCCTCCAGGACAACAGTAACCTCCTCCAGGACTACACTAACCTCCTCCAGGACTACACTAACCTCCTCCAGGACTACACTAACCTCCTCCAGGACAACAGTAACCTCCTCCAGGACTACAGTAACCTCCTTCAGGACTACAGTAAACTCCTCCAGGACAACAGTAACCTCCTCCAGGACTACAGTAAACTCCTACAGTTGACTACATTTCCCAAGAACCCTGGAACCTTCTCAAGGATCCATTAGAACGTCTTAAATTAATCTATGAGCCTCCTCAGTGATCTTTAGGTTTCCTCAATGACCCCCTTGAAAGTCCTGCAAACCCAAAGAAAACTACTTAAAGTTTCTGTTAGTAACTTCTTCCATGTATAAATCATTGCTGGTCGGTGTCTCATGGTCTCTCGTGTGTCTCCGCTGTTCAGACTCAGACTCCAACACAAACTCCAGTGAAGCACCAAAACCTCTTGGTTGTATCTAGTGAAGCTGTTAAACAGTGTTGGCCGTGGTCGGAGGACGCGGGGGAGACCGTAGCTTTGGTCTCCAGGACCGGAGTCTCTGCTCCTCTGCTCCTCTGCTCCTCTGCCTGCCTTCACTCACACACCGCGCTCCTTCTCTCTCTCTCTCTCCACCTCTCACGTGCATGCTGCTCACTCCACACTGCAGAAGAGTTAGTTTAGCTCTGAGAATATCTAGTGAATGTTCAGTGGACATTTGTGCAGAAATAACTGCTGCAGCTCCTCCAGACCAACAGAGGTTTCCCGTGTCTTGTGAAGTGACGGGGCTCCGCAGAGAGAAACGTTATCGTCTCCGACCAAAACTCCGGCGTCTCCCCCGTTCCCTCCGGCCGCGGTCGGGAGGCTGAGGCGGGAAAAGCCAACACTAGGATCAGCATTGATTCATGGAGAGACCTTGGTCTGGTCAGCTAACATTACTGCCAAGCAGCTGAAATATAGAGTGATATTGTGCTTTTAGCTGACGTGTGTCTCCTCACTGTGTTGAGCGATGCTCCTTCATGTCTATGTAGAGCGAGCACAAGCGCCAGCAACAGGACGCTGACTTTAGTTGACTTAACGGACACAGGTGAAGCTGTTAACAACACATTCTCATAGAGTCCCTTTAAGGACCACTGGATCATCTTCAGAACCAACACAACCTCCCTGGATCCTTTGGACATCCTCAATGACCCCTTGGATTTCATGATAGAGCTGTAAACACTCCCCAAGGTCCTCTGGAACGTCCTCAATGACCTGTCTAACCTTCACCGTCTCCACTAGACCTCCTTAAAGGATCCCTGGAACCTCCTGAAGGACTCAGTGATGTCAGTGTCCATGCTGCTGTTTTAATAACGTTTAACAGTTTGGTTCTGTCAGATGAGCAGATGAAGAATCATCTGATAGTAATGGAGGAACAATACTAAAACACAGGAAACCAGTAACTGTATAAAGCAGGAGTCAGTTTCCCGCCAACAGAGGGAGCTGTGGTCCCTCTGCAGCCGCAGACTCTCTTGATCCTGATCAGCCTGATATGAACCTCCTTACCCCCAAAACCCCATCAGGGTCCTCATCAGGGTCCTCATCAGGGTCCCCATCAGGGTCCCCAGAGCTCTGCTGCAGACCTGATCCACATTAACATCTCTTCATATACCTATATATGTTATAGATATATATTATAGATATGTATTATAGATATATATTATAGATATATATTATAGATATATATTATAGATATATATTATAGATATGTATTATAGATATGTATTATAGATATATATTATAGATATGTATTATAGATATGTATTATAGATATATATTATAGATATATATTATAGTTATATATTATAGATATGTATTATAGATATGTATTATAGATATGTATTATAGATATATATTATAGATATGTATTATAGATATGTATTATAGATATATATTATAGATATGTATTATAGATATGTATTATAGATATATATTATAGATATGTATTATAGATATGTATTATAGATATATATTATAGATATATATTATAGTTATATATTATAGATATGTATTATAGATATATATTATAGATATGTATTATAGATATATATTATAGATATGTATTATAGATATGTATTATAGATATATATTATAGATATGTATTATAGATATGTATTATAGATATATATTATAGATATGTATTATAGATATGTATTATAGATATATATTATAGATATGTATTATAGATATGTATTATAGATATATATTATAGATATGTATTATAGATATATATTATAGATATATATTATAGATATATATTATAGATATGTATTATAGATATGTATTATAGATATATATTATAGATATGTATTATAGATATGTATTATAGATATATATTATAGATATATATTATAGATATGTATTATAGATATGTATTATAGATATATATTATAGATATGTATTATAGATATATATTATAGATATATATTATAGATATGTATTATAGATATGTATTATAGATA
>CAKALS010000027.1:1313737-1317404 GCA_916701275.1 Sebastes miniatus
ATCAGGTTATTATCAGGTTATTTTCAGGTTATTATCAGGTTATTATCAGGTTATTTTCAGGTTATTATCAGGTTATTTTCAGGTTATTATCAGGTTATTATCAGGTTATTTTCAGGTTATTATCAGGTTATTTTCAGGTTATTATCAGGTTATTATCAGGTTATTATCAGGTTATTTTCAGGTTATTATCAGGTTATTATCAGGTTATTTTCAGGTTATTATCAGGTTATTATCAGGTTATTTTCAGGTTATTATCAGGTTATTTTCAGGTTATTATCAGGTTATTATCAGGTTATTTTTAAGTTATTTTCAGGTTATTTTAAGGTTATTATTAGGTTATTTTCAGGTTATTATCAGGTTATTTTCAGGTTATTTTCAGATTATTTTCAGGTTATTTTCAGGTTATTTTCAGATTATTTTCAGGTTATTTTCAGGTTATTTTCAGATTATTTTCAGGTTATTTTCAGGTTATTTTTAGGTTATTTTCAGGTTATTTTCAGGTTCTTTTCAGGTTCTTTTCAGGTTATTTTCAGGTTCTTTTCAGATTATTTTCAGATTATTTTCAGGTTATTTTCAGGTTCTTTTCAGGTTCTTTTCAGGTTATTTTCAGGTTGGGTGTGTTTGCCGTGTGCTCTGCCTTCATTGACGTGTTGTGTGGAGAGTGTGTCAGCAGCTCCGTCTATCTATCTATGGCCTCTGTTTGGATATCCACTTCTTCTATTTGGCCAGAGTTTAAAGATTAACCGGCTCCTTTCAGAGACTCGGAGCACACAGAGTTGACTGAGCAGCTCTGGAAGGCGAGAGGCCGGCTAGTGCTTTCACTGTTTGCTCTCCGATAGAACCGACTCTCACTCGGCTGCTCCGGTCACATGGAGCCTGGAGACACTTTCACTCTGGTTGTACTGGGCACCGGTACAGGAGACCTACTGGGTATCAGAGTATCTGTTCTACAGAGTATCTGTTCTACGGTATCAGAGTATCTGTTCTACAGAGTATCTGTTCTACAGAGTATCTGTTCTACAGTATCAGAGTATCTGTTCTACAATACCAGAGTATCTGTTCTACAGTACCAGAGTATCTGTTCTACAGAGTATCTGTTCTACAGAGTATCTGTTCTACGGTATCAGAGTATCTGTTCTACAGAGTATCTGTTCTACAGAGTATCTGTTCTACGGTATCAGAGTATCTGTTCTACAGAGTATCTGTTCTACAGAGTATCTGTTCTACGGTATCAGAGTATCTGTTCTACAGAGTATCTGTTCTACAATACCAGAGTATCTGTTTTACAGAGTATCTGTTCTACAGAGTATCTGTTCTACAGAGTATCTGTTCTACAGTACCAGAGTATCTGTTCTACAGAGTATCTGTTCTACGGTATCAGAGTATCTGTTCTACAGAGTATCTGTTCTACAATACCAGAGTATCTGTTCTACAGAGTATCTGTTCTACAGAGTATCTGTTCTACAGAGTATCTGTTCTACGGTATCAGAGTATCTGTTCTACAGAGTATCTGTTCTACGGTATCAGAGTATCTGTTCTACAGAGTATCTGTTCTACGGTATCAGAGTATCTGTTCTACAGAGTATCTGTTCTACAGAGTATCTGTTCTACGGTATCAGAGTATCTGTTCTACAGAGTATCTGTTCTACAGAGTATCTGTTCTACAGTACCAGAGTATCTGTTCTACAGAGTATCTGTTCTACGGTATCAGAGTATCTGTTCTACAATACCAGAGTATCTGTTCCACAGAGTATCTGTTCTACAGTACCAGAGTATCTGTTCTACGGTATCAGAGTATCTGTTCTACAGAGTATCTGTTCTACAGAGTATCTGTTCTACGGTATCAGAGTATCTGTTCTACAGAGTATCTGTTCTACAGAGTATCTGTTCTACAGTACCAGAGTATCTGTTCTACAGAGTATCTGTTCTACAGTACCAGAGTATCTGTTCTACAGAGTATCTGTTCTACGGTATCAGAGTATCTGTTCTACAGAGTATCTGTTCTACGGTATCAGAGTATCTGTTCTACAGAGTATCTGTTCTACAATACCAGAGTATCTGTTCTACAGAGTATCTGTTCTACAGAGTATCTGTTCTACAGTACCAGAGTATCTGTTCTACAGAGTATCTGTTCTACGGTATCAGAGTATCTGTTCTACAGAGTATCTGTTCTACAGTACCAGAGTATCTGTTCTACAGAGTATCTGTTCTACGGTATCAGAGTATCTGTTCTACAGAGTATCTGTTCTACAGAGTATCTGTTCTACGGTATCAGAGTATCTGTTCTACAGAGTATCTGTTCTACAATACCAGAGTATCTGTTCTACAGAGTATCTGTTCTACAGTACCAGAGTATCTGTTCTACAGCACCAGAGTATCTGTTCTACAGAGTATCTGTTCTACAGTACCAGAGTATCTGTTCTACAGAGTATCTGTTCTACGGTATCAGAGTATCTGTTCTACAGAGTATCTGTTCTACAGAGTATCTGTTCTACGGTATCAGAGTATCTGTTCTACAGAGTATCTGTTCTACAGAGTATCTGTTCTACAATACCAGAGTATCTGTTCTACAGAGTATCTGTTCTACAGTACCAGAGTATCTGTTCTACAGCACCAGAGTATCTGTTCTACAGAGTATCTGTTCTACAGTACCAGAGTATCTGTTCTACAGTACCAGAGTATCTGTTCTACAGAGTATCTGTTCTACGGTATCAGAGTATCTGTTCTACAGAGTATCTGTTCTACGGTATCAGAGTATCTGTTCTACAGAGTATCTGTTCTACAGAGTATCTGTTCTACAATACCAGAGTATCTGTTCTAAGAGTATCTGTTCTACAGAGTATCTGTTCTAGTACAGAGTATCTGTTTCCTACAGAGTATCTGTTCTACAGTACAGAGTATCTGTTCTACAGAGTATCTGTTCTACGATCAGAGTACTGTTCTACATACAGAGTAATTCGGGTTCTACAGCGTCTCTGGTTCTACAGTACCAGCGTATCTGTTCTATCCAGCAGTATCTGTTCTACAGGTAATCCAGCGTATCTGTTTACAATACCAGAGTATCTGTTCTACGGTCAGAGTATCTGTTACAATACCAGAGTATCTGTTCTACAGTATTCCAGAGTATCTGTTCTACAGTAGGTATCTGTTTTCTACAAGTACCAGAGTATCTGTTACCGTACCAGAGTATCTGTTCTACAGTAGAGTATCTGTTTCTACAGGTATCCAGAGTATCTGTTTCTACAGAGTATTCTGTTCTACAGTATCCAGAGTATCTGTTCTACAGAGTATCTGTTCTACCAGTCATCCAGAGTATCTGTTCTACAGTATTCCAGAGTAATCTGTTTATCAGGTAATGTTCTCCAGTATCAGATCTTGTTCTACAGATTTACCAGAGTATCTGTTTTCTACGGTATCAGAGTATCTGTTCTACTGTATCAGAGGTATCTGTTCTACAGAGTATCTGTTCTACGGTATCAGAGTATCTGTTCTACAGAGTATCTGTTCTACAGGTATCAGAGTATCTGTTCTACAGAGTATCTGTTCTACGTACAGAGTATCTGTTCTACAATACCAGAGTATCTGTTCTACAGAGTATCTGTTCTACAGAGTATCTGTTCTACAGTACCAGAGTATCTGTTCTACAGAGTATCTGTTCTACAGGTAA
>CAKALS010000027.1:1317904-1344707 GCA_916701275.1 Sebastes miniatus
GTTCTACAGTACCAGAGTATCTGTTCTACAGAGTATCTGTTCTACAGTACCAGAGTATCTGTTCTACAGAGTATCTGTTCTACAGTATCAGAGTATCTGTTCTACAGAGTATCTGTTCTACAGTACCAGAGTATCTGTTCTACAGAGTATCTGTTCTACAGAGTATCTGTTCTACAGTACCAGAGTGTCTGTTCTACAGTACCAGAGTATCTGTTCTACAGAGTATCTGTTCTACAGAGTATCTGTTCTACAGTACCAGAGTCTCTGTTCTACAGTACCAGAGTATCTGTTCTACAGAGTATCTGTTCTACAGTACCAGAGTATCTGTTCTACAGAGTATCTGTTCTACGGTATCAGAGTATCTGTTCTACAATACCAGAGTATCTGTTCTACAGAGTATCTGTTCTACAGTATCAGAGTATCTGTTCTACAGAGTATCTGTTCTACAGAGTATCTGTTCTACAGTATCAGAGTATCTGTTCTACGGTATCAGAGTATCTGTTCTACAGTACCAGAGTATCTGTTCTACAGAGTATCTGTTCTACAGTATCAGAGTATCTGTTCTACAGAGTATCTGTCTACAGAGTATCTGTTCTACATACCAGAGTATCTGTTCTACAGAGTATCTGTTCTACAGGTATCAGAGTATCTGTTCTACAAGTATCTGTTTCTCAGAGTATCATGTTCTAGTACAGAGTATACTGTTCTACAAGTACCAGAGTATCTGTCTACAGAGTATCTGTTTTCCTACAGAGTATCTGTTCTACAATACCAGAGTCTCTGTTTCTACAGTACCAGAGTATCTGTTCGTGACAGAGCTATCTGGTCTTGCAGAGTATCTGTCTACAGTATCAGAGTATTTCTACTGTGGGTCAGAGGTATCTGTTCTACTCCCCAGACCAGAGTATCTGTTCTACAGAGTATCTGTTCTACAGTATCAGAGTATCTGTTCTACGGTATCAGAGTATCTGTTCTACAGTACCAGAGTATCTGTTCTACAGAGTATCTGTTCTACAGTAACAGAGTATCTGTTCTACAGTACCAGAGTATCTGTTCTACAGAGTATCTGTTCTACGGTATCAGAGTATCTGTTCTACAGAGTATCTGTTCTACAGAGTATCTGTTCTACGGTATCAGAGTATCTGTTCTACAGAGTATCTGTTCTACAGTATCAGAGTATCTGTTCTACAGAGTATCTGTTCTACAGTACCAGAGTATCTGTTCTACAGAGTATCTGTTCTACGGTATCAGAGTATCTGTTCTACAGTACCAGAGTATCTGTTCTACAGAGTATCTGTTCTACAGTACCAGAGTATCTGTTCTACAGAGTATCTGTTCTACAATACCAGAGTATCTGTTCTACAGAGTATCTGTTCTACAATACCAGAGTATCTGTTCTACAGTACCAGAGTATCTGTTCTACAGAGTATCTGTTCTGCAGAGTATCTGTTCTACAATACCAGAGTATCTGTTCTACAGTACCAGAGTATCTGTTCTACAGAGTATCTGTTCTACGGTACCAGAGTATCTGTTCTACAGAGTATCTGTTCTACAGTACCAGAGTATCTGTTCTACAGAGTCCATCCTGTTTCTACAGTCTACAGAGTACTACTAGTTCCCCCCCTCTGTTCTACCAGCAAGTATCTGTTCTACGGTTTTACTAGAGTATCTGTTCTACAGAGTTATCTTGTTCTGACCGAGTTCATCATGGTTCTCGTTCATACAGCAGTATCTGTTCTACAGAGTAATCTGTTCTACAATACCAGAGTATACTTTATCTGTCTACCAGAGCTTATCCTGTTCTACAGAGTATCTGTTTACCAGTACCAGAGTATTTCGTTCTACAGTAGTATTCTGTTTCTACGGTTATCAGAGTATTCTGTCTAACAATACCAGAGTATCTGTTCTACCAGAAGTATCTGTTCCTACAGGAGTATCTGTTCTACAATACCCGAGTATCGTTCTACAGTACCAGAGTATCCTGTTCTTACAGAGTATCTCTTCTACAATACCAGAGTATCTGTTCTACGAGTACAGAGTCATCTGTTCTACAGAGTTATCCTGTTCCTACGGTTCAGAGTGTCTGTTCTACGGTACCAGAGTATCTGTTCTAAGAGTATCTGTTCTACTGTATCAGAGTATCTGTTCTACAGAGTATCTGTTCTACAGTATCAGAGTATCTGTTCTACAGGTATCCAGATGTATCTGTTCCTACAGTACAGAGTATCTGTTCTACGGTATCAGAGTATCTGTTGCTACACGGTATCCAGAGTATCTGTTCTACGGTACAGAGTATCTGTTCTACAGAGTATCTGTTTACAATAACCAGAGTATCTGTTCTACTGTATCAGAGTATCTGTTCTACAGAGTATCCTGTCACAATACCAGAGTATCTGTATACAGTACCAGAGTATCCTGTTTCTACAGCGTATCATGTTCTACAGGTATCAGAGTAGTCTGTTCTAGCGGTATCCAGAGTATCTGTTCTACAGAGGATCTGTTTCTACTGTATCAGAGTATCTGTTTCTACAGAGTATCTGTTTCTACAGTATCAGAGTATCTGTTCTCAGGTATGCCGAGTATCTGTGCTACAGTACCACAGAGTATCTGTTCTACAGTATCAGAGATATCGTCTAGGTATAAGAGTATCTGTTCTACAGGTATCCAGAGTATCTGTTTCTACAGAGTATCTGTTTCTACAGGTATCAGAGTATACTGTTCTATACAGAGTATCTGTTCTACATTACCAGAGTATCTGTTCTACAGAGTATCTGTTCTACAGAGTATCTGTTCTACAGTACCAGAGTCTCTGTTCTACAGTACCAGAGTATCTGTTCTACAGAGTATCTGTTCTACAGTATCAGAGTATCTGTTCTACGGTATCAGAGTATCTGTTCTACAGTACCAGAGTATCTGTTCTACAGAGTATCTGTTCTACAGTATCAGAGTATCTGTTCTACGGTATCAGAGTATCTGTTCTACAGTACCAGAGTATCTGTTCTACAGAGTATCTGTTCTACGGTATCAGAGTATCTGTTCTACAATACCAGAGTATCTGTTCTACAGAGTATCTGTTCTACAGTATCAGAGTATCTGTTCTACAGAGTATCTGTTCTACAGAGTATCTGTTCTACAGTATCAGAGTATCTGTTCTACGGTATCAGAGTATCTGTTCTACAGAGTATCTGTTCTACAGAGTATCTGTTCTACAGTATCAGAGTATCTGTTCTACAGAGTATCTGTTCTACAGAGTATCTGTTCTACAGTACCAGAGTATCTGTTCTACAGAGTATCTGTTCTACGGTATCAGAGTATCTGTTCTACAGTACCAGAGTATCTGTTCTACAGAGTATCTGTTCTACAATACCAGAGTATCTGTTCTACAGAGTATCTGTTCTACAGAGTATCTGTTCTACAATACCAGAGTATCTGTTCTACAGTACCAGAGTATCTGTTCTACAGAGTATCTGTTCTGCAGAGTATCTGTTCTACAATACCAGAGTATCTGTTCTACAGTACCAGAGTATCTGTTCTACAGAGTATCTGTTCTACGGTACCAGAGTATCTGTTCTACAGAGTATCTGTTCTACAGTACCAGAGTATCTGTTCTACAGAGTATCTGTTCTACAGCACCAGAGTATCTGTTCTACAGTACCAGAGTATCTGTTCTACAGAGTATCTGTTCTACGGTATCAGAGTATCTGTTCTACAGAGTATCTGTTCTACGGTATCAGAGTATCTGTTCTACAGAGTATCTGTTCTACAGAGTATCTGTTCTACAATACCAGAGTATCTGTTCTACAGAGTATCTGTTCTACAGTACCAGAGTATCTGTTCTACAGAGTATCTGTTCTACGGTATCAGAGTATCTGTTCTACAATACCAGAGTATCTGTTCTACAGAGTATCTGTTCTACAGAGTATCTGTTCTACAATACCAGAGTATCTGTTCTACAGTACCAGAGTATCTGTTCTACAGAGTATCTCTTCTACAATACCAGAGTATCTGTTCTATAGTACCAGAGTATCTGTTCTACAGAGTATCTGTTCTACGGTATCAGAGTATCTGTTCTACAGAGTATCTGTTCTACAGTACCAGAGTATCTGTTCTACGGTATCAGAGTATCTGTTCTACGGTACCAGAGTATCTGTTCTACAGAGTATCTGTTCTACTGTATCAGAGTATCTGTTCTACAGAGTATCTGTTCTACTGTATCAGAGTATCTGTTCTACAGAGTATCTGTTCTACAGTATCAGAGTATCTGTTCTACGGTATCAGAGTATCTGTTCTACAGTACCAGAGTATCTGTTCTACGGTATCAGAGTATCTGTTCTACGGTATCAGAGTATCTGTTCTACAGAGTATCTGTTCTACAGAGTATCTGTTCTACGGTATCAGAGTATCTGTTCTACAGAGTATCTGTTCTACAGTATCAGAGTATCTGTTCTACAGTACCAGAGTATCTGTTCTACAGAGTATCTGTTCTACAGTATCAGAGTATCTGTTCTACAGTACCAGAGTATCTGTTCTACAGAGTATCTGTTCTACAGTATCAGAGTATCTGTTCTACAGAGTATCTGTTCTACAGTACCAGAGTATCTGTTCTACAGAGTATCTGTTCTACAGAGTATCTGTTCTACAGTACCAGAGTGTCTGTTCTACAGTACCAGAGTATCTGTTCTACAGTACCAGAGTATCTGTTCTACAGAGTATCTGTTCTACGGTATCAGAGTATCTGTTCTACAATACCAGAGTATCTGTTCTACAGAGTATCTGTTCTACAGTATCAGAGTATCTGTTCTACAGTATCAGAGTATCTGTTCTACAGTACCAGAGTATCTGTTCTACAGAGTATCTGTTCTACAGTATCAGAGTATCTGTTCTACAGAGTATCTGTTCTACAGTATCAGAGTATCTGTTCTACGGTATCAGAGTATCTGTTCTACAGTACCAGAGTATCTGTTCTACAGAGTATCTGTTCTACAGTATCAGATTATCTGTTCTACAGAGTATCTGTTCTACGGTATCAGAGTATCTGTTCTACAGTATCAGAGTATCTGTTCTACAGAGTATCTGTTCTACAGAGTATGTGTTCTACAGTATCAGAGTATGTGTTCTACTGAAAGATGTTATAGAACCTCAGAAGGTGGTTAAACTGCTGATCTGGAGACTCTCCTCGTATTTCCTGTCTGGGTCCGGACTACCATCTGATGTTAGCATTTAGCTCACAAAGCTACTAGCAGGACGGCCGGTGTTGGCTGTTTCCATCTTGGTTTTTGGTTTTTGGCCGTCGCCATCTTGTTTTTTGGCCATCGCCGTCTCCATCTTGGTTTTTGGCCGTCGCCATCTTGGTTTTTGGCCGTCTCCATCTTGGTTTTTGGCCGTCGCCATCTTGGTTTTTGGTTTTTGGCCGTCTCCATCTTGGTTTTTGGCCGTCTCCATCTTGGTTTTTGGTTTTTGGCCGTCGCCATCTTGTTTTTTGGCCATCGCCATCTTGGTTTTTGGCCGTCGCCATCTTGGTTTTTGGCCGTCTCCATCTTGGTTTTTGGCCGTCGCCATCTTGGTTTTTGGTTTTTGGCCGTCTCCATCTTGGTTTTTGGCCGTCTCCATCTTGGTTTTTGGCCGTCTCCATCTTGGTTTTAGGTTTTTGGCCGTCGCCGTCTCCATCTTGGTTTTTGGCCGTCGCCATCTTGGTTTTTGGCCGTCTCCATCTTGGTTTTTGGCCGTCGCCATCTTGGTTTTTGGTTTTTGGCCGTCTCCATCTTGGTTTTTGGCCATCTCCATCTTGGTTTTTGGCCGTCTCCATCTTGGTTTTTGGTTTTTGGCCGTCGCCATCTTGGTTTTTGGCCGTCTCCATCTTGGTTTTTGGCCGTCGCCATCTTGGTTTTTGGCTGTCTCCATCTTGGTTTTAGGTTTTTGTCCGTCGCCATCTTGGTTTTTGGTTTTTGGCCGTCGCCATCTTGGTTTTAGGTTTTTGGTCGTCTCCATCTTGGTTTTTGGTCGTCGCCATCTTGGTTTTAGGTTTTTGGACGTCTCCATCTTGGTTTTTGGCCGTCTCCATCTTGGTTTTTGGCCGTCGCCATCTTGGTTTTTGGTTTTTGGCCGTCTCCATCTTGGTTTTTGGCCGTCTCCATCTTGGTTTTTGGCCGTCTCCATCTTGGTTTTTGGTTTTTGGCCGTCGCCATCTTGTTTTTTGGCCATCGCCATCTTGGTTTTTGGCCGTCTCCATCTTGGTTTTTGGCCGTCTCCATCTTGGTTTTTGGCCGTCGCCATCTTGGTTTTTGGTTTTTGGCCGTCTCCATCTTGGTTTTTGGCCGTCTCCATCTTGTTTTTTGGCTGTCTCCATCTTGGTTTTAGGTTTTTGGCCGTCGCCGTCTCCATCTTGGTTTTTGGCCATCGCCATCTTGGTTTTTGGCCGTCTACATCTTGGTTTTTGGCCGTCGCCATCTTGGTTTTTGGTTTTTGGCCGTCTCCATCTTGGTTTTTGGCCATCTCCATCTTGGTTTTTGGTTTTTGGCTGTCTCCATCTTGGTTTTTGGTTTTTGGCCGTCTCCATCTTGGTTTTTGGCCGTCGCCATCTTGGTTTTTGGCTGTCTCCATCTTGGTTTTAGGTTTTTGTCCGTCGCCATCTTGGTTTTTGGTTTTTGGCCGTCGCCATCTTGGTTTTAGGTTTTTGGTCGTCTCCATCTTGGTTTTTGGTTTTTGGTCGTCGCCATCTTGGTTTTAGGTTTTTGGACGTCTCCATCTTGGTTTTTGGCTGTCTCCATTCTGGTTTTTGGTTGTCTCCATCGTATCGACCACACATGCCTCCTGGTTGGTCACTTCCTCTTCTTCCTCCTTCCAAACACACAACGTTTTTATAGAGACGAGAAGGAAGCAGGTAGAACATCACACAAGCTGCACAAAGTCGGGTCTAGAAGGTCGAAATCTGCTGCCCGGCGACCTGCCCTGACCTTAACCATTAGAGAGAGTTTCCCTCCTCGCCGGTTACCTTCTAAACATGACTGCTGCAAAACTCTCAAAGTTTGAACAAAGAAGCGTGCCTTGCAGCTTGTTTCTGTTTCTTCCTCTGCAGCAGGTGTCCTGTAGGTCATCCACAGCGCCCACTAGAGGTCGGAGAGCAATGACACCTCCTGATCCAACTTTCTGTACTTAGTTATTGCTGCAGACAGCGTGTACACACCTGCATGAGAGATTTCTATTTTTTGCACGTGACAACAAACTGTTTTGTCTAATTTAATAATAATAATGATTGGAACGGTTGCAGAGGAAACACATTCTGAGGTTTAGAGCCAGTTCTGTTTTTATGTCCTCTCTGATACCGTAGTTATTCACAGTGTGGCCTCGCTCAGAGAGCACATATCTATCTCTAGATCTGTTAATTCACTGGTTGGTATTTATTAGCTCAGTTTGGAGCTCTGAGGATCATTGGGGCGGCTCGGAGCACAACTCTTTGTTTTGGAGACATTCTGCTTTTACGAGCCATCAGGAGGAGATTGATGGTTAAAGTGCCGTCAGCTACAGTCCAGATCTCCGTTTGATGAAGCTTCGTCCCACCGCCGCATCGCTCCGCGGACGCCTCGACATGTTCGCGCCTCGCTCTGCGACTCGGCAGATTTGTGTTCGCTGATAGACGTCTCTCTGACGGCTCAGATCAGTTTGTTCTCTCTCTGATTTATGAAACTTAATTACAGACAGCTTTGATTCCTCTGTTAGATAACTGGAAGAGAAACTCTGTGATCATTAATACAAACCGCTCTGTGCTCATCAGAACAAGCAAAGCATTGTGGGAGAGAACTTCTTCTATATTAGAGATGACAGTAACACGGCTCAGATCAGCAGCTCTTCATAAATCCTTCACTGAAGTCCTCAGTAACTAACTAGTAGAGATGAATCAACATTAAACTGACGTCTCAGCTGGTGGACACTTCAGCTCATGTGTAAATATTTAGTAAATGGAGCTATTTGATTTAGTTTGATTTCTGCGTGCATACAGTACACGGAGTCAGCAGTATTCATTTCAACTAACTCCGATGTAACCCCCCCGTTATTCTACGGTCGGAGCGGTGGCGTAGTATTAATAGAGTCCGTTCAGGGTGGAGGGAGGGAGGGGGACATTAATGGTGCTCCGTGTGAGGCAAAAAGTAACGTTGACTTATTTTGTCACGTCAGTCTTTAGTCACGTGACTCGTCGGTATCGTCAGTCCTGTGAGTCACGTCGCCATCTTGGTTTTTGTTTTTGGCCGTCTCCATCTTGTTTTTGGTTTTTGGCCGTCTCCATCTTAGTTTTTTGTTTTTGGCCGTCTCCATCTTGTTTTTTGTTTTTTTGTTTTTGCCGTCTCCATCTTGGTTTTTGTTTTTGCCGTCTCCATCTTGGTTTTTGTTTTTTGGCCGTCTCCATCTTGGTTTTTGTTTTTTGGCCGTCTCCATCTTGGTTTTTGGTTTTTGGCCGTCTCCTTCTTGGTTTTTGGTTTTTGGCCGTCTCCATCTTGTTTTTTGGTTTTTGTCCGTCTCCATCTTGGTTTTTGGTTTTTGTCCGTCTCCATCTTGGTTTTTGTTTTTTGGCCATCACCATCTTGTTTTTTTGCCGTCACCATCTTGGTTTTTGTTTTTTTGCCGTCACCATCTTGGTTTTTGTCCGTCTACATCTTGGTTTTTGGTTTTTGTCCGTCTCCATCTTGGTTTTTGGTTTTTGTCCGTCTCCATCTTGGTTTTTGGTTTTTGGCCGTCACCATCTTGGTTTTTGTTTTTTTGCCGTCACCATCTTGGTTTTTGTCCGTCTACATCTTGGTTTTTGGTTTTTGTCCGTCTCCATCTTGGTTTTTGGTTTTTGTCCGTCTCCATCTTGGTTTTTGGTTTTTGGCCGTCGCCATCTTGGTTTTTGGCCGTTGCCATCTTGGTTTTAGGTTTTTGGCCGTCGCCATCTTGGTTTTAGGTTTTTGGACGTCTCCATCTTGGTTTTTGGTTTTTGTGTAACAACAGTAACGTTAATATTGTCGTTGCTTAGCAGCAGTGTTCTCACAACTTGAACACTAAGAATATCGTGTACATGACTTCCCGTGGTGTAAACAGGAGCTCACCAGTTTCATTTTAAGGCAGTAACTGTATAGTTGTGACATCACAACTTTACAGAAGTCCTGAAGGCTCATTTAAAGGTACAGTGTCAGTGTCATTTCTCTGTGGATTGAGCATTTCACAGTATATATTCAGCACCTAGATCTGCTTTATAATAAAAAGACTCACTTTCTACAATATGGAACCTTTAAACAATAAAAGTCATCACAATAGAAGTGTCATGTCTTCCAAACCGAGCCACTTCAGCCCTCTTCCTGTTTACAGCTTCTTTACTGATGAGAATGAGGATGTGCAGCAGATCTGGATTCCTCCGTCACGCCATGTACATGTAAACACTTCAACATCTGCAGCGTCTCCAATAAAACGCCACATTCCACATTTATGGCGAACAAAGACAAACAGGCATGTGAAGAGGAGGCCATCCGTCAGCACTGAGATACAGCCCAGAGAGAGGAGACGTCACACAACACCTGGCTCCTGCACCGCAACACCACAACACCACAACACCACAACACCTCCACCTGGACCAGACTAGAGACAATACTATCAGCCACTGTCTGGAGGTTCTGGTCCGGGTCTTCTTCACAACCACTTTGAAGAGTGAACAGGAAGTCACATGGACCGACAGGCAACTCACTCTGATTGGACAGTTTGGGTGATGTCATCCTGCATCATCACTACTTCACTTTAATGGACTTAACGAGCTTCCAGAGGACACAAACACAACACAGGTACCACTTTATTAGGAACAGCTGCAGTGAATCCTCCTTCATGAAGGTTCTGATGTTCAGATGTGTTGAATATCTCCTCCATGAAGAAGACCATGTGGTATGAGTGAAAGCTCCAGAACAGACCGGTTGGTGGTGGGTTAGGGTTAGGGCTCGGTGTCAGTCAGACTGAATAAACAGAGCAAGCTGAGCGGGTGAATAAATGTGGAGTATTTGAGGCCTGGATCTGATAACTGAGCTGCTGCGAGTGTTTCTGCAGGCTGATAGTCGGCGTTAATAATTCACAGCGTTACGAGCAGCCAGCGCCTGGCTGCCGATCAGCTCGCTGCACGGATCATTGGTGCTCCTGCGAGGCCTCCGACGGAGGCAGAAACACAAGAAGAAGAAGAAGAAGAAGAAGAAAGTGTGGGAAGAACAGCTGGAGCTGCTGATCCACCAGAGACGCTCTGCTGTGATTATCTGATACCATCTCTGTGTTACTCTGAACACCTCGCGATGCGTTCAGGGTCGAGCAGCGTGTTCGGTCCCTGCCAGGTTTCCACTCCCGTTCACTGGTTCTCAGGTTGTTCTGCTTCACTCTGATGGTTCCTGATAGTCTGAGAGTCGACTCTGAGACGCCGTGTTGAATACCTCCAGTCCTGATATATGAGTTAAAGATAACAGAGATCATTGATTCAGTTTTTACAGACGTTTATCAGACACACTCTCATCCTCTATTGTTATCACCAGAAACACATTGATCTCTCATGATGAAGAGTCTCATTAGAACAACAACAATACCTTCTTGTTAACAGGAGAGAAGAGAAACATGTCTCGTTCTGACGAGAAAACAATCAACAAGAAGACCAGATTAAAATGGGTTATGAAGTTGACATCTTGGGTTTTTGGCCGTCGCCATCTTGGTTTTTGGCCGTCGCCATCTTGGTTTTTGGCCGTCTCCATCTTGGTTTTTGGCCGTCTCCATCTTGGTTTTTGGCCGTCTCCTTCTTGGTTTTTGGTTTGTGGCAGTCGCCTCTTTGGTTTTTGTACATCACCATCTTGGTTTTTGTTGTTGTTAAAATACGATCGCATGTTTTGCAAGTTATGGCTAACTTAAAATAAATCAACGTTGATTCTGGATCGCCGTTTTGAAGCCTCAAATTCAGCATTTTGGTCGTCGCCGTCTTCCCACGAAACCAATGTGAAATTGGTTTCTACAAACACAAATGAAAACATTAAAGTTGCTGTGAGACTGAGCTGTAGTGTGTGTGACTGAGTCAGAGGAACCTCCAGTGTGTGTTGATCTTTCACTGGCTGACATCATCTACCCTGGCTGACATCCTCATCTCACCTGGCTGACATCATCACACCTCACCTGGCTGACATCATCACACCTCACCTGGCTGACATCATCACACCTCACCTGGCTGACATCCTCACACCTCACCTGGCTGACATCATCACACCTCACCTGGCTGACATCATCACACCTCACCTGGCTGACATCATCACCTCACCTGGCTGACATCATCACATCACCCGGCTGACATCATCACCTCACCTGGCTGACATCATCTCACCTAGCTGACATCATCACCTCACCTGGCTGACATCATCACATCACCTGGCTGACATCATCACCTCACCTGGCTGACATCATCATCTCACCTGGCTGACATCACACACAGGTATGACCTCACTAACCCCCCCTATGTGTTGCTCTGCTGCTGAACAGGAAGTAGCGTGACGCAGCAACATTTCTCCACATATATGAGGAAGTCTGACTTTGACTTGATCGGCGGGGCAGTGCTGCGTCTCAAAGATCTCCCAGCATGCAGCGGGGCTGACAGGTCACTGCGGTAGATGGTTCATGAGTCAGCAGTAAAACCAAACGCGTTGTTCCCACAAAGAGAGACAGAAACTCTCTCTTTCTGCTGTCAGAACTCTCCTTTATGTCTGCTTCTTCTTCTTCTGTTCTTCTCAGCGGCGCTCACTGAATGTAAAACAGGAAACAGAATGACAGCAGAAGAAGAGAGACAGATGTGCTCTATATAGTATTATATATAATTATTAAAACATCTTCTGAGTCTAGAATGTTCCTGCAGGTTGGAACATTCTAGACTCACAGAAGATGTTTTAATAATTCTAGCTGGACTCACATTTACAGTCTCTGTAACTCAAAGAGCAACACATCTGTAGACTCATGATTAATAATAATAACCTCCATTACAGAGGTTTGTATGTTTAAAGGACTACTTTACTTTTTACTCTCACGTTAGTATTCGTGTTTTACAGGTTTCTTAGTTCAGTGTGGTTTCGTCTGTCTGTCTGTCTGTCTGTCTGTCTGTCTGTAGCTGGATGTTTCTCATTGGTCCAGACCGAGTCATGTTTACATTTTTGTGGTCGTTAAAACAAACAAACAACCAAACAAACAGGAAGTATCTCAGAGAACTTTCTTCCATATTTCAATGAGTTTCTGCTGAAACAGGAAGTGGTGCGGTGCGATGTCATGCTCTGACACCCAACGTTGTCATCTATTTGATTTGTGTACATAAACATGAATTTATCTTTTTTTTTGTGACGCTCAAATCTTTTCAAAATAAAACTCATTAGTTAGGTTCAGGTAAAGATGGTGGTTTGGGTTAAAATAACTCCAGAAGTGCTGTAACTGAAGTACAGAAGTAACGTGACAAATAAATCAACGTTGACTTCTTGCCTCACACGGGGCACCATAGTGGTCTCCTGGTGACAGTCTGGTGTTTTTAGACCCACCCATCCACCCGACCTCCTTCCTTCACGCCGTTCACCACAACCTCCTCCCTTCACCGCTCTGTATACTACCTGGTTCACGATTACGTCGATAGATAACGTGTGCCAGTTATGAAATATTAAACATGGTGTAGATAATCTAAAGTGAATCAATTTAAGTTTCAGGTTGTGAAATCAGTTTAACTTCAGCTCTGTTAATGTGAAGCTCTGTGGTTGGATGAAATGCACCCTAGGAGTCGTAGTTGAAGCAGATATTATAGATACATAGTTGTTCATCTTTAATATTGTCTAATAATAATAATAATAATAACTTCTCCTGCTTCACAAAGATTTGTTGAAACGTTTGTCAAAATGCAGATTTCTGAACTAGTGAGAGCTAGTGGTTCTGGGTCGATGGGAGGAGGAGGAGGAGAAGGAGGAGGAGGCGTCTGGTTTGTGCTCTCTGATAAGGAGCTGTGGGAGGCTGCAGGGGAGGAGGAGGAGGAGGAGGAGGAGGAGGAGCTGACTCAGCTGGTCTCCTCTGGTACCTGGTCTGAGTTGGTCCGGAGCTGGAGGAGGCCTTGAGGTCTGCAGGGCCGGCTGTGTTCTTCCAACAAGATATCAAATACATATAACAATCAGAAGTTCATGTAATTTAATGCAGTAATGATGACACGCTAGCACCGTTAGCTGCTAGCCGCGGCTCGCTGACGCCATGTTGAGAGCCGTGTGGAGGCGATAGAAAGATTGCCTCCACACCAGATGTTTGTTTTTTAGCACCTTAACCTCGTTGTTGAGGATCTTAATCCCAGCAGGTCTTTATGTAACTCCAACCTGAGTCTGAAAACACTCTGAAAACAAAATGTTTTCATGTTCAAGTTCAGCCACAAATCATCTGTTAGCCTCTAAATGAGCTGAAACTCTGAAACAACACAGAGAAACAACAGACGCTGTGTTTGTGAACCTTTTCCAGCCGACGTTAAGCGTGACAGAGCCAGATGTTTCCTACATTCATACATATTATTATCTGTTATTGGCCCTCCTCAGACGGATTTCACGGTTCTAGAAAGTCTTCAGAGTTGTAATCTTTGTGGGAACAGGAACACATACAGGATATATTTCAGCTCTCTGTGTTAATGTGCTGACAGCCAAACGTTACTGCTGATCTGATGTCAGGTTCATATCCATCTCTATAAGAGCTGCAGCCGGCTGCCGTTGAGCCGGCAGCGGGATCAATCCGTCAGAGTCCACGGAGAGAGATGCTGCTGCTGCTGTTACTGCTGTTACTGTTGCTGCTGCTGTTACTGCTGTTACTGTTGCTGCTGCTGTTACTACTGTTACTGCTGCTGCTGCTGTTACTGCTGTTACTGTTGCTGCTGCTGTCACTGCTGTTACTGTTGCTGCTGCTGTTACTGCTGTTACTGTTGCTGCTGCTGTTACTACTGTTACTGCTGTTACTGTTGCTGCTGCTGTTACTGTTGCTGCTGCTGTTACTGCTGTTACTGTTGCTGCTGCTGTTACTACTGTTACTGCTGCTGCTGCTGTTACTGCTGTTACTGTTGCTGCTGCTGTCACTGCTGTTACTGTTGCTGCTGCTGTCACTGCTGTTACTGTTGCTGCTGCTGTTACTGCTGTTACTGTTGCTGCTGCTGTTACTACTGTTACTGCTGTTACTGTTGCTGCTGCTGTTACTGTTGCTGCTACTGTTACTACTGTTACTGCTGTTACTGTTGCTGCTGCTGTTACTGCTGTTACTGTTGCTGCTGCTGTTACTACTGTTACTGCTGTTACTGTTGCTGCTGCTGTTACTGTTGCTGCTACTGTTACTACTGTTACTGCTGTTACTGTTGCTGCTGCTGTTACTGTTGCTGCTGCTGTTACTGCTGTTACTGTTGCTGCTGCTGTTACTGCTGTTACTGTTGCTGCTGCTGTCACTGCTGTTACTGTTGCTGCTGCTGTTACTGCTGTTACTGTTGCTGCTGCTGTTACTACTGTTACTGCTGCTGCTGCTGTTACTACTGTTACTGCTGCTGCTGCTGTTACTACTGTTACTGCTGCTGCTGCTGTTACTACTGTTACTGCTGTTACTGTTGCTGCTGCTGTTACTACTGTTACTGTTGCTGCTGCTGTTACTACTGTTACTGTTGCTGCTGCTGTTACTACTGTTACTGCTGTTACTGTTGCTGCTGCTGTTACTACTGTTACTGTTGCTGCTGCTGTTACTACTGTTACTGCTGCTGCTGCTGTTACTGCTGTTACTGTTGCCGCTGCTGTTACTACTGTTACTGTTGCTGCTGCTGTTACTACTGTTACTGCTGTTACTGCTGTTACTGCTGCTGTTACTGTTACTGCTGTTACTGCTGCTGTTACTGCTGTTACTGTTGCTGCTGCTGTTACTACTGTTACTGTTACTGCTGTTACTGTTGCTGCTGCTGTTACTACTGTTACTGTTACTGCTGTTACTGTTGCTGCTGCCGTTACTACTGTTACTGTTACTGCTGTTACTGCTGCTGCTGCTGTTACTGCTGTTACTGTTGCTGCTGCTGTTACTACTGTTACTGTTGCTGCTGCTGTTACTGCTGCTGCTGCTGTTACTGCTGCTGTTGCTGCTGTTACTGTTACTGTTACTGCTGTTACTGTTACTGCTGCTGTTACTGCTGTTACTGTTACTGCTGTTGCTGCTGCTGCTGCTGTTGCTGCTGCTGCTGTTGCTGCTGCTGTTACTGTTACTGTTACTGTTACTGTTACTGTTACTGTTACTGTTACTGTTACTGCTGCTGTTGCTGCTGCTGCTGTTACTGTTACTGTTACTGTTACTGTTACTGTTACTGTTACTGTTACTGTTACTGCTGCTGTTGCTGCTGTTACTGTTACTGTTACTGTTACTGTTACTGTTACTGCTGCTGTTGCTGCTGCTGCTGTTACTGTTACTGTTACTGTTACTGTTACTGCTGCTGCTGCTTACAGTAAACACTGATAAGATAAAACCGCCTCAGGAACATTCCTCCGCTTCATTTCTGAGGCGTGTTCACGTTCACATTCCATCAGCTCTCCGTGTTCACCTCCAACCTGGCTGACACCTTCACTGCACTGACCTCTGACCCCTGGGAGGGAGCACCAAGACCTCACACGGTGTACTCGCTTGTACTAACGTGTACTAACGTGTACTAACGTGTACCTCTGTGTACTAATGTTACCACTACTTCGTATACCAGAGTACTGCCTGTACCGTGTCGTAGTAAAAGTAGACGATGTGTAGTAAAGTAGACGATGTGTAGTAAAAGTAGACGATGTGTAGTAAAAGTAGACGATGTGTAGTAAAGTAGACGATGTGTAGTAAAAGTAGACGATGTGTAGTAAAGTAGACGATGTGTAGTAAAAGTAGACGATGTGTAGTAAAAGTAGACGATGTGTAGTAAAGTAGACGATGTGTAGTAAAAGTAGACGATGTGTAGTAAAGTAGACGATGTGTAGTAAAGTAGACGATGTGTAGTAAAAGTAGACGATGTGTAGTAAAAGTAGACGATGTGGAGTAAAGTAGACGATGTGTAGTAAAGTAGACGATGTGGAGTAAAGTAGATGATGTGTAGTAAAGTAGACGATGTGGAGTAAAGTAGACGATGTGTAGTAAAAGTAGACGATGTGGAGTAAAGTAGACGATGTGTAGTAAAGTAGACGATGTGGAGTAAAGTAGACGATGTGTAGTAAAGTAGACGATGTGGAGTAAAGTAGACGATGTGTAGTAAAGTAGACGATGTGTAGTAAAGTAGACGATGTGGAGTAAAGTAGACGATGTGTAGTAAAAGTAGACGATGTGGAGTAAAGTAGACGATGTGTAGTAAAGTAGACGATGTGTAGTAAAAGTAGACGATGTGTAGTAAAGTAGACGATGTGGAGTAAAGTAGACGATGTGTAGTAAAAGTAGACGATGTGGAGTAAAGTAGACGATGTGTAGTAAAAGTAGACGATGTGGAGTAAAGTAGACGATGTGTAGTAAAGTAGACGATGTGTAGTAAAGTAGACGATGTGTAGTAAAGTAGACGATGTGTAGTAAAGTAGACGATGTGTAGTAAAAGTAGACGATGTGGAATAAAGTAGACGATGTGTAGTAAAGTAGACGATGTGTAGTAAAGTAGACGATGTGGAGTAAAGTAGACGATGTGTAGTAAAAGTAGACGATGTGGAGTAAAGTAGACGATGTGTAGTAAAGTAGACGATGTGTAGTAAAGTAGACGATGTGGAGTAAAGTAGACGATGTGGAGTAAAGTAGACGATGTGTAGTAAAGTAGACGATGTGGAGTAAAGTAGACGATGTGTAGTAAAAGTAGACGATGTGTGCTGAGCGGAGTCAGTCAGAGTTTAATAACTACTGAGAGCAGCTCGGTGTTGCATTGTGGGAAATGAATCAGCTCTTAGAGGTCAATCTGAGCAGATCAGTGTGTGTTCATGTATGTGTGAGTCCACATGCGTGTAGGGTGAGGTGTCCAGAGTTCACGTGTTGAGTTTACTCAGGGAGGGGGTTAACCACCCCCCCGCTAAGTCAACGGTTAAAGTCCTCCATCAGAGCCGAGGAGCGTCCTCTCTGTTTGTTCAGGCCGATACCGGGGGGGGCAGAGTCCAGCCGTCTGGACCCGGCGGTCTGGGCGGGGTCAGGTTGACCTGCAGCGCTCTGCTACGGGGGGGGGGGGGGGGTTAGCAAGTATTGTTGTCTTGTTTTATTTTAACGATGGCTGAATAAAATGCTAGCTCCTCTCAACATGTGCCGTCACTCACTCTCCAGGATCCCTAGCCTCCAGCTAATGTTAGCCCACTGCTAGTGTTAGCCTCCAGCTAATGTTAGCCCACTGCTAGTGTTAGCCTCCAGCTAACATCGTGACCTCATCATGACATCAGCGCTGAGCGGGGTCTCTTGATCAGGTTGTGACTAGAAGGTAACCCCTAAAAGCTCTCGTGAGACGCGCTGCCCGACGACCTCTCCTGACCTCTGACCTCTGACCTCAACCACCTCTAGTGTTTCCATCAATCAGTGATGGATTCACCTGTCGGAGTCAAACTACCAACATTTGTTGTTGTTGGCTGATGAAAATATCAAATGTCAAAACATATTTCTGTCCATCTGTAAACACTCTGAACACACACATGCACACACACTCACACACGTACACGCACACACACACACACACATGCACACACACTCACACACACACACACACACACACACACGCACACGCACACGCACACACTCACACACACACACTCACACGCACACACACACACACACACACACACACACACACACACACACACACACACACACACTCACACACACACACACACACACACTCACACACACTCACACACACACACACACACTCACACACACACACACACACACACTCACACACACACACACACACACACTCACACACACACACACACACACACACACACACACACACACACACACACACACACTCACACACACACACACACACACACACACACACTCACACACACACACACACACACACACACTCACACACACACACACACACACACACACACACACTCACACACACACACACTCACACACACACACACACACTCACACACACACACACACACACTCACACACACACACACACACACACTCACACACATACACTCACACACACTCACACACATACGCACCCCCCCTCAGGGAGTCTCTAAAACAGTTTTTGGGTGACCTCCAGCAGGGATTGATGCTGACAGCGTTGGATAATTCCCCCAGAGTTCTTCATGTTTTCACTCAGTCCCGAACGTTCTGCGCTCGTTAGTCTTTTAACGTTCCGTCTCCGTCCACGCCGAGTCTCCGTCCTCGTCCTCGTCCGTCCTCCTGAAGGGTTAAACGCCGTAGATGATGTGTGTGTTTGCATGTCGGCTGCTCTCGCTGTGATTGATGGCATTGTTTAAAGCCAGGGAGGCTTTGGAGAGCTTTGCTATTGTTTCAGCTCTTGGCAAGGAGGCTTCTTTAGGAAAACAAGAGGGAGGAGGAGGAGGAGGAGAGGAGAGGAGGAGGAGGAGGAGGAGAAGAAGAGAGGAGAAGGAGGAGGAGAGGAGAGGAGGAGGAGGAGAGGAGAGGAGGAGGAGGAGGAGAAGAAGAGGACGAGGAGGAGAAGAAGAGGACGAGGAGGAGGAAGAGAAGAGGAGGAGGAGGAGGAGGAGAAGAAGAGGAGGAGGAAGAGGAGGAGGAAAACAAGAGGGAGGAGGAGGAGGAGAAGAGGAGGAAGAGGAGAAGGAGAAGAGGACGAGGAGGAGGAGTAGGAGAAGAGGAGGAGGAGGAGGAGAGGAGGAGGAGGCGGAGTAGGAGAAGAGGAGGAGGAGGAGGAGAGGAGGAGGGAGGAATAAAAATAATGAGAAAACAGAACTGTTCTTGTCTTCTCTCTCTCTCGCTGGTCTGAAGGTCTTCATGGTGAATCTGATCGCCGCCCGCTGGGATTCCTCTGCATGTCCTCCAAAAACACCCCCCCCCCCCCGACCACCACCGCCACCGCCAACCCGACCACAGCTATCCATGCCCACCCCACCCGGCCGACCCCCGGGAAGACGGCGAGCGAGGGGACAGAGCAGGAGAAAGAAAACACACAGCAGGAATGTACCAACACACAAACATGGCGTCGGCCCAGGCCCTCCACTCCGCTTGTTATTCTTACAAGATGTTTTGGGGGGGGGGGGTCTCGGTTCTGGTCACCCGGCCCGACACTAACCACAGAATTCCTGATATCCTCCCCCCTCCACGACACCACCTCCACGCCCCCGCTGTGGAGCCGCTGGGAATGTTTAGTGAAAACAGCGCCGCAGGGCTCGGCCGGTGGTCCGCTACGTTCAGCATGGCTACGAGGCCCGATGGCCCCCGGGGGCCCCTGGAGGCCTCATCAGAACCGACCAGCGCTACGCCCCGAGGTGGGGGGGGTCCTGTCCACTCTGATGGATGGGAGAACTTTTCCCTCCGCTCCGTCTCACAGAAACAAAGTTATTAAGTAGAACTTCATATCTCATACTAATGAGTGGAGCATTGCATCATGGGTAATTTACCTTTTATTCTCCCAGAACGGATGAGTGAGTCTGCCAAGCTGCTCCGATACTGTGAACTTGGTAGTATAGGTGACTCTGGAGGGAATTGAACCAGCAACCCTGGGAGGGTTAAAGAACATCAGCTGACCGTCTGCGTCCAATAAAAAGCGTCCAGTTCTACCAGCGGCGTCCGCTGAAGACGGACGCACACGTTCACTATGATAAATAAATCAGGACATCAGAACGTGAACCTCATGTAGATGAAACATACAGGTGGAAACGAGACCAACCTGTTCTCACTCCCAACTCGCCAAACACCGCCGTTTGGTCAGCGCTCCTCAGCATCAGAAACCTACGGTGCCCTTTAGCGACAGTATGTGAGGAACCGGGCTTTCAACTAACTCCAATGTAAACCCCCCCGCGGCGTTATTCGACGGTCGGAGCAGTGACGTAGTATTAATAGAGTCTGTTCAGGGCGTAGGGAGGGCAGGTGGACGGGTCAAACAACCACAAGACTTTCAACCAGGAGACCCATATTGGTGCCCCGTGTGAGGCTAAAAATAACTTATTTTGTCACGTCAGTCTTTAGTCACGTGACTCGTCGGTATCGTCAGTCCTGTGAGTCGTTAGTCAGTGAAGTAAACGTCAACCACGACGGTTTCCTAACGAGCGTCCTATCTCCTCGCTTGACCTGGAAACCATTCCTCCTTCTAATCCCTTAAATGCACCTCGAGTAGACGAGGAGCGAGGAGCGAGGAGCGAGGAGACGAGGAGCGAGGAGAGAGGAGAGAGGAGCGAGGAGAGAGGAGAGAGGAGCGAGGAGAGAGGAGCAAGGAAATGAGGAACGAGGAGCGAGGAGAGAGGAACGAGGAGATGAGGAACGAGGAGATGAGGAACGAGGAGAGAGGATCGTGGAGACGAGGAGCGAGGAGAGAGGTGAGAGGAGAGAGGAGCAAGGAGACGAGGAACGAGGAGCGAGGAGAGAGAAGACAAGGAACGAGGAGAGAGGAGACGAGGAGAGGTGTGAGGAGTAAGGAGAAAGGAACGAGGAGAGAGGAGAGAGGAGAGAGGAGCAAGGAGCAAGGAGAGAGGAGCGAGGAGATGAGGAACGAGGAGATGAGGAACGAGGAGAGAGGAGCGTGGAGACGAGGAGCGAGGAGAGAGGTGAGAGGAGGGAGGAGAGAGGAGCAAGGAGACGAGGAATGATGAGCGAGGAGAGAGAAGACAAGGAACGAGGAGAGAGGAGACGAGGAGAGGTGTGAGGAGCAAGGAGAAAGGAACGAGGAGCGAGGAGAGAGGAGAGAGGAGCGAGGAGACGAGGAACGAGGAGATGAGGAACGAGGAGAGAGGAGCGTGGAGACGAGGAGCGAGGAGAGAGGTGAGAGGAGAGAGGAGAGAGGAGAGAGGAGAGAGGAGAGAGGAGCAAGGAGACAAGGAAAGAGGAGCGAGGAGAGAGAAGACGAGGAACGAGGAGAGAGGAGCGAGGAGACAAGGAGCGAGGAGACGAGGAGCGAGGAGACAAGGACAGAGGAGGCATCTGGAGGAGCTGAGAGCGAGGATCCTCTGTGGGAGTCTTTTACCGACCGACACGCCCCCTCATTAGATATCAGTTATTGATTGGGATGGGGCTAAGACGAGAGGAGAGGAGGCGAGGAAATGAAACGAGGAGACACGTTGGCACAGTGAAACAGATCCAGATATTGAGGTGTGAACGGCTCCACGCCGCTGATGTCATCAACATCAACAGTAAACAAGGCGTCTGCTGGTTCTCTGGGTGGAACCAGACTGCAGACGGTCTACCTGGAGACAGGTGAATAATTGGTGGATTAAGGCGCCGCCCTGCGTCTGGATTGGCTGGGTGCGGAGGAGTTAAGTGTGATTGCCCCCCCCCCCCCCAGTGTAATGAGGCTTATCTCTCATTAGGACTGATTCCTCCTGAGTCAGACCGCCGCACGCCGGTCGCTAGGCAACACAACAACAAACTACAGCGGAGAAGAAGACGTCTCCATCCTTCGTCAGGGAGAGAACATAGAACCATCTCATCCTGATGTTAGAGAGAACCTGACAGTCCTCCAGAACGCCGGGATGGACTCGCCGTCTGACGCGCTGGACGCCGTTCTGTTTGACCAACACTAACCCCAGGAAGTCAACTGTAAACGAAGTGGAGAAGAAGAACAACAGTTGAGTCTGGAGACAGAAACACAGAGAGAGAGACGGAGAGACAGAGAGACGGAGAGAGAGAGAGACAGAGACAGAGAGAGACAGAGAGAGACAGAGACACAGAGAGAGAGACAGAAAGAGAGAGACAGAGAGATGGAGAGATGGAGAGATGGAGAGAGAGAGAGAGAGAGAGAGAGAGAGAGAGAGAGAGACACAGATACACAGAGAGAGAGACAGAAAGAGAGAGACAGAGAGATGGAGAGATGGAGAGACGGAGAGAGTGAGAGAGAGCTGGAGAGATGGAGAGATGGAGAGAGAGAGAGAGAGAGACAGAGAGAGACAGAGACAGAGAGAGACAGATACACAGAGAGAGAGACAGAAAGAGAGAGACAGAGAGATGGAGAGATGGAGAGATGGAGAGAGAGAGAGAGAGAGAGAGAGAGAGAGAGAGAGAGACAGAGAGAGACAGAGACAGAGAGAGACAGATACACAGAGAGAGAGACAGAAAGAGAGAGACAGAGAGATGGAGAGATGGAGAGACGGAGAGAGAGAGAGAGAGAGAGAGAGAGATGGAGAGATGGAGAGACGGAGAGAGAGAGAGAGAGAGAGAGAGACGGGATCTGGAGTCCAGGAATCCTCCCTGTTTGTTCCCAGAGAGCAGCAGACATAAACACACAGAGTGCAACATGACGGGACAGGAGAGCAGCAACAACACATGCTGATCCTTCAGCTCCTATAGAGACACAATCAACTACATCTTTATTAAAGGTCCTGTTTGTAACTTGTTCAGGTATAAATCATTGCTGGTCGGTGTCTCATGGTCTCTCGTGTGTCTCCGCTGTTCAGACTCAGACTCCAACACAAACTCCAGTGAAGCACCAAAACCTCTTGGTTGTATCTAGTGAAGCTGTTAAACAGTGTTGGCCGCGGTCGGAGGACGCGGGGGAGACCGTAGCTTTGGTCTCCAGGACCGGAGTCTCTGCTGTACTCTGCTCCTCTGCTCCTCTGCCTGCCTTCACTCACACACCGCGCTCCTTCTCTCTCTCTCTCTCCACCTCTCACGTGCATGCTGCTCACTCCACACTGCAGAAGAGTTAGTTTAGCTCTGAGAATATCTAGTGAATGTTCAGTGGACGTTTGTGCAGAAATAACTGCTGCAGCTCCTCCAGACCAACAGAGGTTTCCCGTGTCTTGTGAAGTGACGGGGCTCCGCAGAGAGAAACGTTATCGTCTCCCACCAAAACTCCGGCGTCTCCCCCGTTCCCTCCGGCCGCGGTCGGGAGGCTGAGGCGGGAAAAGCCAACACTAGGATCAGCATTGATTCATGGAGAGACCTTGGTCTGGTCAGCTAACATTACTGCCAAGCAGCTGAAATATAGAGTGATATTGTGCTTTTAGCTGACGTGTGTCTCCTCACTGTGTTGAGTGATGCTCCTGCATGTCTTCCAGCAACAGGACGCTGACTTTAGTCCACCTGTGTGGGTTTATTAAATATCTCTGATCACATCTCCATCATCTGTTTAAACACAGAGGTGACGCTGTTTCACTTTCACTGTGAGCTGCATTCATGTGGTGTCGGAATAATCGGAAACACGAGTTTCCGACTGGTAAAATCCACGTGAAGTGAATCCTAAACTCAGAACTTGAACAACATTTACAAATATAATTCTGCAGCACTTCCAGCGTTTAAATCAATAATCTGTTATACATGACGTCAAGTGTTTCTAATGTCTCTCTCCACCATACAGACATTGAATGGTGTGTTCAGGGATGATTAAGGCGGGGGGGAAGTCCAACTCAATCCAACGTTAATGCTAACAGACCTGTTAGAGTTAGAGGTAATGAAGCTGCTTCAGGTGATTTATAATCTCAGACTAACATCCCAATAATCCCAAACTGGGATAACGGGAGCTTCTCCTGCCGGCACTGTTGGCTGATATTTATCAACCAGTAACCCCCCCCCAGTGTGATCTCATTACCTGGTACCCCCCCCCAGCAGGAGGTGTAGCAGGATGGATGCAGGTATCAGGACGTATCAGACTGGATTAGCCTGGATTAGTCTGGATTAGACCCAGACAGATAATGAGGGGAGTTGGTCCATCAGTGTTAACACCACACTGCAAAACACACACACACACACACACACATTCCTCACATACCTCTGAATGACAGGGACTGAGTGTGTGTGTGTGTGTGTGTGTGTGTGTGTGTGTGTGTGTGTGTGTGTCATCCCCTAAATATTACCTGGTTGTACCTGAGGTGAGGTGGGGGGGGGGGGGGCGAGGGACGGGGGCGTAAACACACCTCACCACCGCAGCACGTTTACATTCCTGACATAGACAGTCACTGAGACACATGTGATGCACACACACGCACACACACACACACACACACACACACACACACACACACACACACACACACACACACACACAGTAGTAACTTGTCTCATAAACATCTATTATGTGTCTCCGTCTCAGACGGACAGTTTTAGTCTTTTCATACAGAACTCTACTCACAGATCCTCTCTCTCATTTATATACATATATATATATATATGTATATATATATATATACTGGTTACCATGGCACCTGGCAGTGGGGGGGATATATTAGACAGCAAGTGAACATTTTGAAGTTTGAACTTTGTGTTGGAAACAGAACAAATGGGCCAGCGTGAGGAGGGCCAGCGTGATGAGGGCCAGCGTGATGAGGGCCAGCGTGAGGAGGGCCAGCGTAAGGTGGGCCAGCGTGAGGAAGGCCAGAGTGAGGAGGGCCAGCGTGAGGAGGGCCAGCGTGAGGAGGGCCAGGGTAAGGAGGGCCAGCGTGAGGAGGGCCAGCGTGAGGAGGGCCAGGGTAAGGAGGGCCAGCGTGAGGAGGGCCAGCGTGAGGAGGGCCAGGGTAAGGAGGGCCAGCGTGAGGAGGGCCAGGGTAAGGAGGGCCAGCGTGAGGAGGGCCAGGGTAAGGAGGGCCAGCGTGAGGAGGGCCAGCGTAAGGAGGGCCAGCGTGAGGAGGGACAGCGTGAGGAGAGCCAGCGTGAGGAGGGCCAGCGTGAGGAGGGCCAGTGTAAGGAGGGCCAGGGTAAGGAGGGCCAGCGTGAGGAGGGCCAGGGTAAGGAGGGCCAGGGTAAGGAGGGCCAGCGTGAGGAGGGCCAGCGTGAGGAGGGCCAGCGTGAGGAGGGCCAGGGTAAAGATGGCCAGCGTGAGGAGGGCCAGGGTAAGGATGGCCAGCGTGAGGAGGGCCAGTGTAAGGAGGGCCAGCATGAGGAGGGCCAGCGTGAGGAGGGCCAGGGTAAGGAGGGCCAGCGTAAGGATGTGAGGGACTTTGACGAGGGCCAGATAGTGCTGGCTAGACGACCGGGTCAGAGCATCACCAGAACTGCAGCTCTTGTGGGATGTTCCCGGTCTGCAGTGGTCAGGACCTACCAGAAGTGGTCCAAGGAAGGAGAACCGGTGGACCGGCGACAGGGTCAGACCCGAGGCTTGTTGATCCACATGGGGAGCGAAGGCTGGCCCGTGTTGTTTGATCCAATAGAAGAGCTACTGGAGCTCAAACTGCTGAAAGAGTTAATGCTGGTTCTGATAGAAAGGAGTCAGAACACACAGTGAGGAGCAGTTTGTTGCGTATGGGGCTGCGTAGCCACAGTCCGGTCAGGGTGGCCGTGCTGACCCGTGTCCACCGCCATAAAGCGCCTACAACGGGCACGTCGTGAGCATCAGAACTGGACCACGGAGCGATGGAAGAAGGTGGCCCGGTCTGATGAATCACGTTTTCTTTTACATCATGTGGACGGCAACGAGTTGGAGGTGTTGACTCGGCCTCCAGATCCTCCAGATCTCGATCCAACGGAGCATCTGTGGGATGTTCTGGACAAACAAGTCCGATCCACGGAGGCCCCACCTCACAACTTATACAGGACTTAAAGGATCTGCTACTGACGGCTTGGTGCCAGATACCACAGCAGACCTTCAGAGGTCTAGTGGAGTCCATGCCTCCACGGGTCAGACCTTCAGAGGTCTAGAGGAGTCCAGGTCTCCACGGGTCAGACCTTCAGAGGTCTAGAGGAGTCCAGGTCTCCACGGGTCAGACCTTCAGAGGTCTAGAGGAGTCCAGGTCTCCACGGGTCAGACCTTCAGAGGTCTAGAGGAGTCCAGGTCTCCACGGGTCAGACCTTCAGAGGTCTAGAGGAGTCCATGCCTCCACGGGTCAGACCTTCAGAGGTCTAGAGGAGTCCAGGTCTCCATGGGTCAGACCTTCAGAGGTCTAGAGGAGTCCAGGTCTCCACGGGTCAGACCTTCAGAGGTCTAGAGGAGTCCATGCCTCCACAGGTCAGACCTTCAGAGGTCTAGAGGAGTCCAGGTCTCCACAGGTCAGACCTTCAGAGGTCTAGAGGAGTCCAGGTCTCCACGGGCCAGGAGGAGGACCTACTGAATATCATCATGTTGTGGCTGATCAGTGAATCCTTTTACTGAACCTGATTAAGTTTTATTTTGAAAAGACACCTCAACAGAGCTTAAAAACTATTTTTCAAAATAATATCAGTGGATGTAAAGTGGTGGTGGGATCAGCAGCAGCTCCGTCC
The DNA here is from genome assembly GCA_916701275.1 of Sebastes miniatus. Lineage (NCBI taxonomy): Eukaryota > Metazoa > Chordata > Actinopteri > Perciformes > Sebastidae > Sebastes > Sebastes miniatus. Next base: position 1,344,233 of record CAKALS010000027.1, read on the forward strand.
GGACCTCAGGACGTTATGTGTAACTGCTGGCCCCCAGTCGGGCCTCTGGTCGGCCCCCAGTCGGGCCTCTGGTCGGGTCCCCAGGGGCCTCTGGTCGTGTCTGTGCGTTGGACTGTGACAGTCTATAATTTACAACACTAACAGAGTTTAAAACGACCCCCCCGCTTGTCTGGTCATCTCCCAGAATTCCAATAATCTGAGCAGTTGCGGCCTGTCATCAGCCGGCGGCGCGGAGCCTCAGACCGGTCGGTCCGGCTCGGCGTGGATGTGGACGTATTGTTCTCCGTGGTGACTCTCTCAGTTGCTGTGTGGCCAAACGGCTGCTAAAAATACGGCTCTGTAAAAATAGAGAGTTGTGCTGCTGGAGGCTCCACACCACCCCGATCCACAGACCAGACTCAGTGTTTGGGTTGGACCGGAGTGTGGGACCGCTGCCTCCTCGCTGCCTCGCTGCTCGCTCTCTGGACCGCTGCCT
>CAKALS010000027.1:1345207-1422656 GCA_916701275.1 Sebastes miniatus
CCCGTTGTCGTCACATCTACAGCCGGGCTGTGACAAATGGGGGCTCGTCCGATTCTGTTTTGGCCTTTGTCGTATTCCAGGTGACTATTTATATAGTTTTTATTATATTTATATAGTTGTTGTTATATTTATTTGTCGTATTCCAGGTGACTTGTGAGTAGTGCCTTTTTCCAAATTTCTTTCAGGACCTGAATGAAATGTGTCGTCATGTGTATATGTATCACAGCGCTGAAACAGCTGAGCCAATCACAGCACTGGTATCATATTGCTGAAACAGCTGAGCCAATCACAGCACTGGTATCATATTGCTGAAACAGCTGAGCCAATCACATCACTGGTATCATATTGCTGAAACAGCTGAGCCAATCACATCACTGGTATCATATTGCTGAAACAGCTGAGCCAATCACATCACTGGTATCATATAGCTGAAACAGCTGAGCCAATCACATCACTGGTATCATATAGCTGAAACAGCTGAGCCAATCACATCACTGGTATCATATAGCTGAAACAGCTGAGCCAATCACATCACTGGTATCATATAGCTGAAACAGCTGAGCCAATCACAGCACTGGTATCATATAGCTGAAACAGCTGAGCCAATCACAGCACTGGTATCATATAGCTGAAACAGCTGAGCCAATCACATCACTGGTATCATATAGCTGAAACAGCTGAGTCAATCACATCACTGGTATCGTAGAGCTGAAGTATATAGTTGTTGTTATATTTATATAGTTATTATATGTATATAGTTGTTATATTTATATAGTTTTTGTTATATATATACATGTATATATATATTTTTTTATATATATAGTTGTTATATTTATATATATATATATATAGTTGTTGTTATATATATATATATATATATATATATATTTATATATTTGTTATATTTATATAGTTGGTGTTATATTTATAAAGTTGTTATATATATATAGTTGTTGTTACATTTATATAGTTTTTGCTATATTTATCTAGTTGTTGTTATACATATATAGTTGTTATATAGTTGTTATATTTATATAGTTGTTGTTATATATATATATAGTTGTTGTTATATATATATAGTTGTTATATTTATCTAGTTGTTGTTATATTTATCTAGTTGTTGTTATATTTATCTAGTTGTTGTTATATATATATCTAGTTGTTATATTTATCTAGTTGTTGTTATATTTATCTAGTTGTTGTTATATATATATCTAGTTGTTGTTATATTTATCTAGTTGTTGTTATATTTATCTAGTTGTTGTTATATATATATAGTTGTACTTATTTATATAGTTTTTGCTATATTTATATAGTTGTTATTATAGATATAGTTGTCGTTGTTGTATTTATATAGTTGTTGTTATATATATATATATATATATATATATAGTTGTTATATTTATATAGTTGTACTTATATCTATATAGTTGTTGTTATATTTATCTAGTTGTTGTTATATATATATAGTTGTACTTATTTATATAGTTTTTGCTATATTTATATAGTTGTTATTATAGATATAGTTGTTGTTGTATTTATATAGTTGTTATTATAGATATAGTTGTTGTTGTATTTATATAGTTGTTGTTATATATATATATATATATAGTTGTTATATTTATATAGTTGTTATATATATATATAGTTGTACTTAAAGTTATATAGTTGTACTTATATTTATATAGTTGTTGTTATATTTATATAGTTGTACTTATATTTATATAGTTGTTGTTATATTAATCTAGTTGTTGTTATATATATATAGTTGTACTTATTTATATAGTTTTTGCTATATTTATATAGTTGTTATTATAGATATAGTTGTTGTTGTTGTATTTATATAGTTGTTGTTATATATATATATATATATATATATAGTTGTTATATTTATATAGTTGGTGTTATATTTATAAAGTTGTTATATATATAGTTGTTGTTATATATATATATATAGTTGTTGTTATATTTATATAGTTGTTATTATAGATATAGTTGTTGTTATATATATATAGTTGTTGTTATATATATATAGTTGTTATTATAGATATAGTTGTTATATTTATCTAGTTGTTGTTATATATATATATAGTTGTACTTATTTATATAGTTTTTGCTATATTTATATAGTTGTTATTATAGATATAGTTGTTGTTGTATTTATATAGTTGTTGTTATATATATATATATATATATAGTTGTTATATTTATATAGTTGGTGTTATATTTATAAAGTTGTTATATATATAGTTGTTGTTATATATATATATATATAGTTGTTGTTATATTTATATAGTTGTTATTATAGATATAGTTGTTATATATATATAGTTGTTGTTATATATATATATAGTTGTTGTTATATTTATATAGTTGTTATTATATATATAGTTGTTGTTATATATATATAATTGTTATTATAGATATAGTTGTTGTTATATTTATATAGTTGTTGTTATATATATATAGTTGTACTTATTTATATAGTTTTTGCTATATCTATATAGTTGTTATTATAGATATAGTTGTTATATATATATAGTTGTACTTATTTATATAGTTTTTGCTATATCTATATAGTTGTTATTATAGATATAGTTGTTGTTGTATTTATATAGTTGTTGTTATATATATATATAGTTGTACTTATTTATATAGTTTTTGCTATATCTATATAGTTGTTATTATAGATATAGTTGTTGTTATATATATATATAGTTGTACTTATTTATATAGTTTTTGCTATATCTATATAGTTATTATATAGTTGTTGTTATATATATATATATAGTTGTTGTTATATATATATAGTTGTTGTTATATTTATATAGTTGTTATTATATATAGTTGTTGTTATATATATATAGTTGTTGTTATATATATATATAGTTATTATAGATATAGTTGTTATATTTATATAGTTGTTGTTATATATATATATAGTTGTACTTATTTATATAGTTTTTGCTATATTTATATAGTTGTTGTTATATTTATATAGTTGTTGTTATATATATATATAGTTGTACTTATTTATATAGTTTTTGCTATATCTATATAGTTGTTATTATAGATAGTTGTTGTTGTATTTATATAGTTGTTGTTATATATATATATATATATATATATAATGTATATAGTTGTTATATTTATATAGTTGGTGTTATATTTATAAAGTTGTTATATATATATAGTTGTTATTATAGATATAGTTGTTCTATTTATATAGTTGTTGTTCTATTTATATATCTGTTGTTATATATATTTATATAGTTGTTGTTATATTTATAAAGTTGTTATATATTTATAAAGTTGTTTATATATTTATAAAGTTGTTATATATATATATATATAGTTGTTGTTATATATATATATATAGTTGTTGTTATATTTATATAGTTGATATTATATTTATATATATATATAAATATATATATATATAGTGTATATATATATATACACTGTATATATATATAGTTGTTTATATATTTTAGTGGGGACCAAAGAGGTGGATCACCTTAAAAAAGATCATTTGAAATTAACTCTGTAACAGAATATAAAAATCAAAGAGAGGAATATGTTTGTGAAATATTGATCTCAAAACCTTCTTATTTTCTTATTTCCAAGTGTTCTGAGTGTTAAAATAATAAAAACTGAAAAGCTCTAATTATTAAATCTGGAGGGGTCATTCAATGTGAAATAAATAATCCTGTTAACCTGAACCTGATTCCTGCAGCCTCCACGAGTCAACCCTTAAAAAGCCCCGATACAAACTCTCACTGCTATGACAGTTTAATATTCATCTGGAATGAATGAACACATTAAGGACATTTAACATCTAAAACAAGATCTTGTGGTTCATTCAGGGGTCACGAGGGGATGAACAGCGTCCCGTCAGAATAAGAGCACAGCTCAGGAAGATGGAGAAGAGAAGAGAAGCCGATTACAGAGGAAACAGTGAGAGTTGAGAGTGTGAACTCAGTTTGTCTCTGAGCTCCAAAACAGCAGCCAGCATGGTGCCAATTAGCACGGAGCACGCTAACACACGCCTCCTGGAGTTCCTGATTAAAGTGCATATTGATGGTATAAATTATCTCCCTCTACAACAGATAGCTGGGCATCTATATGTAAATGTTTAATTAACCCGTGGCTGAATCGCCGCACCGGTCCAGAGTGGAGGTTATTAATCTGATGATGGTGACCATAACGCCGGGCCGATGCCGCCGAAATGAGCCGTCTGGACGCCGCGGCAGATTCATCAGAGACGCCACCTCATTTCCTAAAGTGCTGTTTGTTCTCAGTGATGAAGTTAGACCCACATCACTCTTTAAGGTGGACTCAAATCTGCCTAATGGTTGTTCTGGCTGGATCTCTCAACAGGAAGTAGCTGTCTACACTGAGAGGAACCAGAGTTAAACAGGAAGTAGCTGTCTGACACTAAGAGGAACCAGAGTTAAACAGGAAGTAGCTGTCTGACACTGAGAGGAACCAGAGTTAAACAGGAAGTAGCTGTCTACACTGAGAGGAACCAGAGTTAAACAGGAAGTAGCTGTCTGACACTAAGAGGAACCAGAGTTAAACAGGAAGTAGCTGTCTGACACTGAGAGGAACCAGAGTTAAACAGGAAGTAGCTGTCTGACACTGAGAGGAACCAGAGTTAAACAGGAAGTAGCTGTCTGACACTAAGAGGAACCAGAGTTAAACAGGAAGTAGCTGTCTGACACTGAGAGGAACCAGAGTTAAACAGGAAGTCGTTGTGAGTTACTTCCTGTCTGTGTTTATTCATGTGAACAGGAAGTCGCTGTGAGTCACTTCCTGTCTGTGTTTATTCATGTGAACAGGAAGTCGCTGTGAGTCACTTCCTGTCTGTGTTTATTCCTGTGAACAGGAAGTCGCTGTGAGTCACTTCCTGTCTGTGTTTATTCCTGTGAACAGGAAGTCGCTGTGAGTCACTTCCTGTCTGTGTTTATTCATGTGAACAGGAAGTCGCTGTGAGTCACTTCCTGTCTGTGTTTATTCATGTGAACAGGAAGTCGCTGTGAGTCACTTCCTGTCTGTGTTTATTCATGTGAACAGGAAGTCGCTGTGAGTCACTTCCTGTCTGTGTTTATTCATGTGAACAGGAAGTCGCTGTGAGTCACTTCCTGTCTGTGTTTATTCCTGTGAACAGGAAGTCGCTGTGAGTCACTTCCTGTCTGTGTTTATTCATGTGAACAGGAAGTCGCTGTGAGTCACTTCCTGTCTGTGTTTATTCATGTGAACAGGTGCAGCTGGATGCAGAATTAATGAGTCTTCCCCCCGTTTGAAGCCAGGTGGAGCGGCTCGTTAAGCTCGTTAGCGCCTGAGGAGGGAAGCTGATTGGATGCAGAGGGTCTCCCTGAACCCCTCTCCTCCTTCTTTCCTTTTCTCTCTTCCTTTTTCCTTCCTTCTTCTGATGTCTACATGTAAACTTCTCTTCTTCTCCTTCCTTCTTCTTCTACACTTTCTCATCACCTCCTCTCTTCTTATCTCCCTCCTTGTTTTCATCTCTTTTTCTTCATCCACCTCTTTCCACCCTCACGCTGCCTTTTTTAAATCTCTCTCTTCCCTTGTTTCCTCATTTCCTTCTATAATAACTCCTTGCTTCCTCCCTAACTTTTCCTTGAGTGCTTCCTTCCCTTGTTTCCTCATTTCCTTCTATAATCACTCCTTGCTTCCTGCCTAACTTTTCCTTGAGTGCTTCCTTCCCTTGTTTCCTCATTTCCTTCTATAATAACTCCTTGCTTCCTCCCTAACTTTTCCTTGAGTGCTTCCTTCCCTTGTTTCCTCATTTCCTTCTATAATAACTCCTTGCTTCCTCCCTAACTTTTCCTTGAGTGCTTCCTTCCCTTGTTTCCTCATTTCCTTCGATAATAACTCCTTGCTTCCTCCCTAACTTTTCCTTGAGTGCTTCCTTCCCTTGTTTCCTCATTTCCTTCGATAATAACTCCTTGCTTCCTACCTAACTTTTCCTTGAGTGCTTCCTTCCCTTGTTTCCTCATTTCCTTCTATAATAACTCCTTGCTTCCTGCACAACTTTTCTCTTCTTTCCTTCCTCCTCTTTGATCCTGTTTCCTGTCTCCTACATCCTCATTTCTCATCCCCTCCCTCCGTCCCTGAATGGACTCTCACGTTATTAATACGATGTCGTGGAATAACGCGGCGGTGGGTTAACGTTGGAGTTAGCTGAAAGCTGACCGACGGCAGTATTTGATGAGTTGAGAGACAGAACGGGTTGTTGTGGTCAATAAAAGTCCAAAGTGCTGCAGGAGAGTCAACAGTCCAAGTTTGTTCCTCCAGTAAACAACCTCAATGAGACAAACTGCTTGAGAAGCTGCTTCTCTTAATTGATGGAGCTCAATAGATATTTAATGTACCATGTTATGGTACTTAGGCTTTTATTACTGGACTTAATGGCTTTTTTGTCCTTTGTTTTCTTTACGGAGCCGTCAGCAGACAGTCAGCAGACAGTCAGCAGCACACAGGACCAATGACGGGAGGTTTGACTTCATCAACGCTGCTGGATGGAGCTACAACAATCACTTCACCATAGAAACATATTATTATATTATATGATTTTCATCTGGGTATCTGGAGCTCCTACCGAGCCACAAACTGTGAATTCAGACCACCCAGATCAGAAAACATGTGATTCAATGAGCCAATCAGATGTGGCCCCCCTTCCTATGTCACATTAGAATATCCCGCCCACAGCTGGACGACTACCTCTACAAAGGTGCACCATGTGTTCCTCTCCAGCCAATCAGAGCAAACTGGGCTTCTTCGGGAGGGGGTCTTAAAGAGACAGGCACTAAAATGGAGCGTTTCAGACAGAGTGAATAATATATAATATATAATATATCATATATCATATATCATATATCAAATATCATATATAATATATAATATATAATTTATAAAATATATTCAGACAGAGGGTGAATAATATATCAAGTTACTATACGTTTACATGTTGCCATGACAACACGCGTTTTTTGAAATAGTCAAATGTTTGTTTTAATAGTGTTTTTTTATTAGTGTTTTAAATGTTCCTATTCATAACTCCAGGACTTTCACTAGTAATACTAGTTTCACTTCTTTTATTCAGCGGCTCCATTTGTTATTTGATGGTTTTAATTGGTTGTTGTTGTTGATGTTATTTGATGTTTTTAATTGGTTGTTGCTGTTGATGTTATTTGATGTTTTTAATTGGTTGTTGTTGATGTTATTTGATGGTTTTAATTGGTTGCTGTTGATGTTATTTGATGGTTTTAATTGGTTGTTGTTGATGTTATTTGATGGTTTTAATTGGTTGTTGTTGTTGATGTTATTTGATGTTTTTAATTGGTTGTTGTTGATGTTATTTGATGGTTTTAATTGGTTGTTGTTGATGTTATTTGATGGTTTTAATTGGTTGTTGTTGATGTTATTTGATGGTTTTAATTGGTTGTTGTTGTTGTTATTTGATGTTTTTAATTGGTTGTTGTTGATGTTATTTGATGGTTTTCATTGGTTGTTGCTGTTGATGTTATTTGATGGTTTTAAATGATTGCTGTTGATATTATTTGATGTTTTTAATTGGTTGTTGTTGATGTTATTTGATGTTTTTAATTGGTTGCTGTTGATGTTATTTGATGTTTTTAATTGGTTGCTGTTGATGTTATTTAATGGTTTTAATTGGTTGTTGCTGTTGATATTTGATATTTTGAATTTGTTGTTGATGTAATTTGATGGTTTTAATTGGTTGTTGTTGATGTTACTTGATGGTTTTAATTGGTTATTGTTGATGTTATTTGATGTTTTTAATTTGTTGCTGTTATTTGATGGTTTTAATTAGTTGTTTTTTATGTTAGTTCATGTTTTTAATTGGTTGTTGCTGTTGATGTTATTTGATGGTTTTAATTGGCTGTTGATGTTATTTGACGGTTTTAAATGGTTGTTAATGATGTTATTTGATGGTTTTAAATGATTGTTAATGATGTTATTTGATGGTTTTAATTGGTTGCTGTTGATATTATTTGATAGTTTTAAATGGTTGTTGTTGTTGATGTTATTTGATGTTTTTAATTGGTTGTTGCTGTTGATGTTATTTGATGTTTTTAATTGGTTGTTGTTGATGTTATTTGATGGTTTTAATTGGTTGCTGTTGATGTTATTTGATGGTTTTAATTGGTTGTTGTTGATGTTATTTGATGGTTTTAATTGGTTGTTGTTGATGTTATTTGATGGTTTTAATTGGTTGTTGTTGTTGATGTTATTTGATGTTTTTAATTGGTTGTTGTTGATGTTATTTGATGGTTTTCATTGGTTGTTGCTGTTGATGTTATTTGATGGTTTTAAATGATTGCTGTTGATGTTATTTGATGTTTTTAATTGGTTGTTGTTGATGTTATTTGATGTTTTTAATTGGTTGCTGTTGATGTTATTTGATGTTTTTAATTGGTTGCTGTTGATGTTATTTAATGGTTTTAATTGGTTGTTGCTGTTGATATTTGATATTTTGAATTTGTTGTTGATGTAATTTGATGGTTTTAATTGGTTGTTGTTGATGTTACTTGATGGTTTTAATTGGTTATTGTTGATGTTATTTGATGTTTTTAATTTGTTGCTGTTATTTGATGGTTTTAATTAGTTGTTTTTTATGTTAGTTCATGTTTTTAATTGGTTGTTGCTGTTGATGTTATTTGATGGTTTTAATTGGCTGTTGATGTTATTTGACGGTTTTAAATGGTTGTTAATGATGTTATTTGATGGTTTTAAATGATTGTTAATGATGTTATTTGACGGTTTTAATTGGTTGCTGTTGATATTATTTGATAGTTTTAAATGGTTGTTAATGATGTTATTTGATGGTTTTAAATGATTGCTGTTGATGTTATTTGATGTTTTTAATTGGTTGTTGTTGATGTTATTTGATGTTTTTAATTGGTTGCTGTTGATGTTATTTGATGGTTTTAATTGGTTGCTGTTGATGTTATTTGATAGTTTTAAATGATTGCTGTTGATGTTATTTGATAGCTTTAAATGATTGCTGTTGATGTTATTTGATGGTTTAAATTTTTTTGTTGATGTTATTTGATGATTTTAATAGGTTGTTGCTGTTGATGTTATTTGATGGTTTTAATTGGTTGTTGATGTTATTTTATGTTTTTAATTGGTTGTTGTTGTTGATGTTATTTGATGGTTTTAATTGGTTGTTGTTGATGTTATTTGATGGTTTTAATTGGTTGTTGTTGTTGATGTTATTTGATGGTTTTAAATGATTGCTGTTGATGTTATTTGATGGTTTTAATTGGTTGTTGTTGATGTTATTCAATGGTTTTAAATGATTGCTGTTGATGTTATTAGATGGTTTTAATTGGTTGTTGTTGTTGATGTTATTTGATGTTTTTAATTGGTTGTTAATGTTATTTGATGGTTTCAATTGGTTGTTGTTGATGTTATTTGATATTTGTAATTGGTTGTTGTTGATGTTATTTGATGTTTTTAATTGGTTGTTGTTGATGTTATTTGATGGTTTTAATTGGTTGTTTTATTATGTTATTTGATGGTTTTAATTGGTTGTTGTTGATGTTATTCGATGGTTTTAATTGGTCGCTGTTGATGTTATTTGATGGTTTTAATTGGTTGTTGCTGTTGATGGTATTTGATGTTTTTAATTGGTTGTTGTTGATGTTATTTGATGGTTTTAATTGGTTGTTGGTGATGTTATTTGATGTTTTTAATTGGTTGTTGTTGATGTTATTTGATGGTTTTAATTGGTTGTTGTTGATGTTATTTGATGGTTTTAAATGATTGCTGTTGATGTTATTTGATGGTTTTAATTGGTTGTTGTTGATGTTATTCAATGGTTTTAAATGATTGCTGTTGATGTTATTTGATGATTTTAATTGGTTGTTGTTGATGTTATTTGATGGTTTTAATTGGTTGTTGTTGATGTTATTTGATATTTTTAATTGGTTGTTGTTGATGTTATTTGATGTTTTGAATTGGTTGCTGTTGATGTTATTTTATATTTTTAATTGGTTGTTGTTGATGTTATTTGATGGTTTTAATTGGTTGTTTTATTATGTTATTTGATGGTTTTTAATGGTTGTTGTTGATGTTATTTGGTGTTTTTAATTGGTTGTTGTTGATGTTATTTTATGTTTTTAATTGGTTGTTGTTGTTGATGTTATTTGATGGTTTTAATTGGTTGTTGTTGATGTTATTTGATGTTTTTAATTGGTTGTTGCTGTTGATGTTATTTGATGGTTTTAATTTGTTTTTGTTGATGTTATTTGATGGTTTTAATTCGTTGTTGTTGATGTTATTTGATGTTTTTAATTGGTTGTTATTGTTGATGTTTTTTGATGTTTTTAATTGGTTGCTGTTGATGTTATTTGATGGTTCTAATTGGTTGTTGCTGTTGATGTTTTTTGATGGTTTTAATTGGTTGCTGTTGATGTTATTTGATGGTTCTAATTGGTTGCTGTTGATGTTATTTGATGGTTCTAATTGGTTGTTGCTGTTAATGTTTTTTGATGGTTTTAATTGGTTGATGTTGATGTTATTTGATGGTTCTAATTGGTTGCTGTTGATGATGTTATTTGATGGTTTTAATTGGTTGTTGTTGATGTTATTCAATGGTTTTAAATGATTGCTGTTGATGTTATTTGATGGTTTTAATTGGTTGTTGATGTTATTTGATATTTTTAATTGGTTGTTGTTGATGTTATTTTATATTTTTAATTGGTTGTTGATGTTATTTGATGTTTTTAATTGGTTGTTGTTTATGTTATTTGATGGTTTTAATTGGTTGTTGCTGTTGATGGTATTTGATGGTTTTAATTGGTTGTTGTTGATGTTATTTTATGTTTTTAATTGGTTGTTGCTGTTGATGGTATTTGATGTTTTTAATTGGTTGTTGTTGATGTTATTTGATGTTTTTAATTGGTTGTTGTTGTTGATGTTATTTGATGGTTTTAATTGGTTGTTGTTGATGTTATTTGATGTTTTAATTGGTTGTTGTTGATGTTATTTGATGGTTTTAATTGGTTGTTGTTGATGTTATTTGATGGTTTTAAATGATTGCTGTTGATGTTATTTGATGGTTTTAATTGGTTGTTGTTGATGTTATTCAATGGTTTTAAATGATTGCTGTTGATGTTATTTGATGATTTTAATTGGTTGTTGTTGATGTTATTTGATGGTTTTAATTGGTTGTTGTTGATGTTATTTGATGTTTTTAATTGGTTGTTGTTGATGTTATTTGATGGTTTCAATTGGTTGTTGTTGATGTTATTTGATATTTTTAATTGGTTGTTGTTGATGTTATTTGATGGTTTTAATTGGTTGTTGTTGATGTTATTTGATGGTTTTAATTGGTTGTGGTTGATGTTATTTGATGTTTTTAATTGGTTGTTGTTGATGTTATTTGATATTTTTAATTGGTTGTTGTTGATATTATTTGATGTTTTTAATTGGTTGTGGTTGATGTTATTTGATGTTTTTAATTGGTTGTTGTTGATGTTATTTGATGGTTTTAATTGGTTGTTGTTGATGTTATTTGATGGTTTTAATTGGTTGTTGTTGATGTTATTTGATGTTTTTAATTGGTTGTTGTTGATGTTATTGGATGGTTTTAATTGGTTGTTTTATTATGTTATTTGATGGTTTTAATTGGTTGTTGTTGATGTTATTTGATGGTTTTAATTGGTCGCTGTTGATGTTATTTGATGGTTTTAATTGGTTGTTGCTGTTGATGTTATTTGATGGTTTTAATTGGTTGTTTTATTATGTTATTTGATGGTTTTTAATGGTTGTTGTTGATGTTATTTGATGTTTTTAATTGGTTGTTGTTGATGTTATTTTATGTTTTTAATTGGTTGTTGTTGTTGATGTTATTTGATGGTTTTAATTGGTTGTTGTTGATGTTATTTGATGGTTTTAATTGGTTGTTGTTGTTGATGTTATTTGATGGTTTTAAATGATTGCTGTTGATGTTATTTGATGGTTTTAATTGATTGTTGTTGATGTTATTCAATGGTTTTAAATGTTGTTGTTGATGTTATTTGATGGTTTTAATTGGTTGTTGTTGATGTTATTTGATGGTTTTAATTGGTTGTTGTTGATGTTATTTGATGTTTTTAAATGGTTGTTGTTGATGTTATTTGATGGTTCTAATTGGTTGTTGCTGTTGATGTTTTTTGATGGTTTTAATTGGTTGCTGTTGATGTTATTTGATGTTTTTAATTGGTTGCTGTTGATGTTATTTGATGGTTCTAATTGGTTGTTGCTGTTGATGTTTTTTGATGGTTTTAATTGGTTGCTGTTGATGTTATTTGATAGTTATAATTTGTTTATTGTTGATGTTAAATGTGTTTCTATTTTTCAAATTTTGAGCTCTGATCAGCTCATTGTTGTCTATGTGTCGTATCACTGTGATCTAATTTATTCTTTTATTTCACCAGGACTCGTGACGGCTGCTGCTTTCATTCAGACTGAAGGCAGAACAATGGAGGGGGAGGACTGTGTGTTGTTTGTCACACTCGGCTTTAATTAAGATTAATTGTCGCTATGAAGTGCCCTCCGGCTGCGTTTAGCCGGGACGCTGCCGGCTAAACGCCGCTCATAGTTACAGCACAGCGGAGGTTTGACTCGTCAGATGTTGCGGACGGGGAGATTTTTATTGGTTTTAAACACTAATAAATAAAAAGTTAAATTATAAAAATATCTAAAAAAAGAATTATGTTACTATGTCTATGTCTTTAAGTTTTGATCAGTTTCCTCCAGAATCACAGTTATTACTAATATTATTATTATTATTATTATTATTATTATTACTATTATTATTATTATTATTATTATTATCAGTGATCCAGTGAGGCAGGAGCTGATCACAGATCAGTCAGACACTTTGACTACATGGAGACTAATATAGACCGACTGACTCTACTCACTTTACATCCATTAAAGCATGATGGGAGCTGTAGATAGTCATTCCCTATTCAGTCATACACAGATATTTATTATTCATATACATTCATACACAGATATATATCATCTATACAGTCATAGAAAGATATTTATTATTCATATACACAGATATATATTATATCTATTATGATATTTATTATATTTATCCTGTGTTAAAGACCTTTGGACATACAGAACAAATCCTCAAACTGTTTTAAATTGCATTAAAAATATGTAAACATGTAAACATGTATACATGTATACATGTATACATGTATACATTTTTACATTTATACATTTATACATTTCTGAGGATTCCAATTTATTGTGAAAATAATAAGCTGGCCGTGTGGCTGATGAGGTGACTCAGCTAAAAGCACAAAAAGAGAGAATAAAGATTTAATAATCATATCCTCTAAATGTTGAAATAAAAACTATATACTATACATAAAGTGAAGCTGTTGGCGTTGGTTTCCAGTGAGTGAGCCGTCACTGAGGATAAACGGGGCGGCGATGGAACATTTCCCATGAGTCCGTCTGTCTGTCACGGATGGAGCGGCGGCTCTAAGCAGACCCGTCCCATCTTAATCTGTTCTGCATGCTAAGCAGAGTGACCCCCCCCCCCCCTCAGATTGTTATAAATGCTGTTTATGGTCCTGCTATGACAACTGTGAAGGGCACGGCGGAGGATTTATCACAGGATTATCTCCTCAGCCAATGAAGAGACGGACGGGGTTGTAAATGACCCTGCAGGGTAATAAAAGGAGATGCTGCTCCGTCGGGACAATAAGACGAGGAGATGTTATTATTACTATTATTATTATTAATAATAATAATACCATAGACAGACAGACTGAAGGTTTGTTTCCTTGTTCTGTTTGTATTGATTCAGATGGTAACAAATACATCTTTACATTATACCAGAGTTATAGGAGCTATTACAAGACATGATGTAGAAATTTAAAAAAATAAGTTAAATATATAAAGAGAAGCAGCTCATTTAGAAGAGAGAGACCCGGTCGGACATTAAATGAACTGTTACGTTCATATTCAAACAGGCACTTGGTTGATTTCGTCATGTTTTATGTTGTAAAAAAGTCCCAGAGCAGAGACTCCTGGGATACCATCTCTACCATCTCTACCATCACATGGATACCATCTCTACCATCAAATGGATACCATCTCTACCATCTCTACCATCACATAGATACCATCTCTACCATCTCTACCATCACATAGATACCATCTCTACCATCACATGGAAACCATCTCTACCATCACATAGATACCATCTCTACCATCATATAGATACCATCTCTACCATCACATTGATACCATCTCTACCATCACAACCATCACATGGATACCATCTCTACCATCTCTACCATCACATAGATACCATCTCTACCATCTCTACCATCACATAGATACCATCTCTACTATCACAGAGATGCCGTCTCTACCATCACATAGATACCATCTCTACCATCACATAGATGCCGTCTCTACCATCATATAGATACCATCTCTACCATCTCTACCCTCACATAGATACCATCTCTACCATCACATAGATACCATCTCTACCATCACATAGATACCATCACTACCATCACATGGATACCATCTCTACCATCACATAGATACCATCTCTACCATCACATAGATACCATCTCTACCATCACATAGATACCATCTCTACCATCACATAGATACCATCTCTACCATATCTACCATCACATAGATACCATCTCTACCATCTCTGACATCAGATAGATACCATCTCTACCATCTCTACCATCACATAGATACCATCACTACCATCACATGGATACCATCTCTACCATCACATAGATACCATCTCTACCATCACATAGATACCATCTCTACCATCACATAGATACCATCTCTACCATCACATAGATACCATCTCTACCATATCTACAATCACATAGATACCATCTCTACCATATCTACAATCACATAGATACCATCTCTGACATCAGATAGATACCATCTCTACCATCTCTACCATCACATAGATACCACCTCTACCATCTCTACCATCTCTACCATCACATAGATACCATCTCTACCATCACATAGATACCACCTCTACCATCACAGAGATACCATCTCTACCATCACATAGATACCACCTCTACCATCACATAGATACCATCTCTACCATCACATAGATACCATCTCTACCATCACATAGATACCACCTCTACCATTACATAGATACCACCTCTACCATCACATAGATACCACCTCTACCATCACAGAGATACCATCTCTACCATATCTACCATCACATAGATACCATCTCTGACATCACATAGATACCATCTCTACCATCTCTACCATCACATAGATACCACCTCTACCATCTCTACCATCTCTACCATCAGATGGATACCACCTCTACCATCACATGGATACCATCTCTACCATCTCTACCATCTCTACCATCACATAGATACAACCTCTACCATCTCTACCATCTCTACCATCACATAGATACCACCTCTACCATCTCTACCATCACATGGATACCATCTCTATCATCACAGAGATACCATCTCTACCATATCTACCATCACATAGATACCATCTCTACCATCACATAGATACCATCTCTACCATATCTAACATCACATAGATACCATCTATACCATATCTAACATCAAATGGATACCATCTCTACCATCTCTACCATCACATAGACACCATCTCTACCATATCTAACATCACATGGATACCATCTCTACCATATCTACCATCACATAGATACCATCTCTACCATCACATAGATACCATCTCTACCATCACATAGATACCATCACTACCATCACATAGATACCATCACTACCATCACATAGATACCATCACTACCATCACATGGATACCATCACTACCATCACATAGATACCATCTCTACCATCACATAAATACCACCTCTACCATCACATAGATACCATATCTACCATCACATAGATACCATCTCTGACATCACATAGATGCCGTCTCTACCATCTCTACCATCACATAGATACCATCTCTACCATCACATAGATGCCGTCTCTACCATCATATAGATACCATCTCTACCATCTCTACCCTCACATAGATACCATCTCTACCATCACATAGATACCATCTCTACCATCACATAGATACCATCACTACCATCAAATGGATACCATCACTACCATCACATGGATACCATCTCTACCATCACATAGATACCATCTCTACCATCACATAGATACCATCTCTACCATGACATAGATACCATCTCTACCATCACATAGATACCATCTCTACCATATCTACCATCACATAGATACCATCTCTACCATATCTACAATCACATAGATACCATCTCTGACATCAGATAGATACCATCTCTACCATCTCTACCATCACATAGATACCACCTCTACCATCTCTACCATCTCTAGCATCAGATGGATAGCACCTCTACCATCACATGGATACCATATCTACCATCACATAGATACCATCTCTGACATCACATAGATACCACCTCTACCAACACATAGATACCATCTCTACCATCACATAGATACCACCTCTACCATCACATAGATACCACCTCTACCATCACAGAGATACCACCTCTACCATCACATAGATACCACCTCTACCATCACATAGATACCATCTCTACCATCACATAGATACCATCTCTACCATCACATAGATACCATCTCTACCATCACATAGATGCCGTCTCTACCATCATATAGATACCATCTCTACCATCTCTACCCTCACATAGATACCATCTCTACCATCACATAGATACCATCTCTACCATCACATAGATACCATCACTACCATCAAATGGATACCATCACTACCATCACATGGATACCATCTCTACCATCACATAGATACCATCTCTACCATCACATAGATACCATCTCTACCATCACATAGATACCATCTCTACCATCACATAGATACCATCTCTACCATCACATAGATACCATCTCTACCATATCTACCATCACATAGATACCATCTCTACCATATCTACAATCACATAGATACCATCTCTGACATCAGATAGATACCATCTCTACCATCTCTACCATCACATAGATACCACCTCTACCATCTCTACCATCTCTAGCATCAGATGGATAGCACCTCTACCATCACATGGATACCATATCTACCATCACATAGATACCATCTCTGACATCACATAGATACCACCTCTACCATCACATAGATACCATCTCTACCATCTCTACCATCACATAGATACCATCTCTACTATCACAGAGATGCCGTCTCTACCATCTCTACCATCACATAGATACCATCTCTACCATCACATAGATGCCGTCTCTACCATCATATAGATACCATCTCTACCATCTCTACCCTCACATAGATACCATCTCTACCATCACATAGATACCATCTCTACCATCACATAGATACCATCACTACCATCACATGGATACCATCTCTACCATCACATAGATACCATCTCTACCATCACATAGATACCATCTCTACCATCACATAGATACCATCTCTACCATCACATAGATACCATCTCTACCATATCTACCATCACATAGATACCATCTCTACCATATCTACAATCACATAGATACCATCTCTGACATCAGATAGATACCATCTCTACCATCTCTACCATCACATAGATACCACCTCTACCATCTCTACCATCTCTACCATCACATAGATACCATCTCTACCATCACATAGATACCACCTCTACCATCACAGAGATACCATCTCTACCATCACATAGATACCACCTCTACCATCACATAGATACCATCTCTACCATCACATAGATACCATCTCTACCATCACATAGATACCACCTCTACCATTACATAGATACCACCTCTACCATCACATAGATACCACCTCTACCATCACAGAGATACCATCTCTACCATATCTACCATCACATAGATACCATCTCTGACATCACATAGATACCATCTCTACCATCTCTACCATCACATAGATACCACCTCTACCATCTCTACCATCTCTACCATCAGATGGATACCACCTCTACCATCACATGGATACCATCTCTACCATCTCTACCATCTCTACCATCACATAGATACAACCTCTACCATCTCTACCATCTCTACCATCACATAGATACCACCTCTACCATCTCTACCATCACATGGATACCATCTCTATCATCACAGAGATACCATCTCTACCATATCTACCATCACATAGATACCATCTCTACCATCACATAGATACCATCTCTACCATATCTAACATCACATAGATACCATCTATACCATATCTAACATCAAATGGATACCATCTCTACCATCTCTACCATCACATAGACACCATCTCTACCATATCTAACATCACATGGATACCATCTCTACCATATCTACCATCACATAGATACCATCTCTACCATCACATAGATACCATCTCTACCATCACATAGATACCATCACTACCATCACATAGATACCATCACTACCATCACATAGATACCATCACTACCATCACATGGATACCATCACTACCATCACATAGATACCATCTCTACCATCACATAAATACCACCTCTACCATCACATAGATACCATATCTACCATCACATAGATACCATCTCTGACATCACATAGATGCCGTCTCTACCATCTCTACCATCACATAGATACCATCTCTACCATCACATAGATGCCGTCTCTACCATCATATAGATACCATCTCTACCATCTCTACCCTCACATAGATACCATCTCTACCATCACATAGATACCATCTCTACCATCACATAGATACCATCACTACCATCAAATGGATACCATCACTACCATCACATGGATACCATCTCTACCATCACATAGATACCATCTCTACCATCACATAGATACCATCTCTACCATCACATAGATACCATCTCTACCATCACATAGATACCATCTCTACCATATCTACCATCACATAGATACCATCTCTACCATATCTACAATCACATAGATACCATCTCTGACATCAGATAGATACCATCTCTACCATCTCTACCATCACATAGATACCACCTCTACCATCTCTACCATCTCTAGCATCAGATGGATAGCACCTCTACCATCACATGGATACCATATCTACCATCACATAGATACCATCTCTGACATCACATAGATACCACCTCTACCATCACATAGATACCATCTCTACCATCACATAGATACCACCTCTACCATCACATAGATACCACCTCTACCATCACAGAGATACCACCTCTACCATCACATAGATACCACCTCTACCATCACATAGATACCATCTCTACCATCACATAGATACCATCTCTACCATCACATAGATGCCGTCTCTACCATCATATAGATACCATCTCTACCATCTCTACCCTCACATAGATACCATCTCTACCATCACATAGATACCATCTCTACCATCACATAGATACCATCACTACCATCAAATGGATACCATCACTACCATCACATGGATACCATCTCTACCATCACATAGATACCATCTCTACCATCACATAGATACCATCTCTACCATCACATAGATACCATCTCTACCATCACATAGATACCATCTCTACCATATCTACCATCACATAGATACCATCTCTACCATATCTACAATCACATAGATACCATCTCTGACATCAGATAGATACCATCTCTACCATCTCTACCATCACATAGATACCACCTCTACCATCTCTACCATCTCTAGCATCAGATGGATAGCACCTCTACCATCACATGGATACCATATCTACCATCACATAGATACCATCTCTGACATCACATAGATACCACCTCTACCATCACATAGATACCATCTCTACCATCACATAGATACCATCTCTACCATCACATAGATACCACCTCTACCATCACAGAGATACCATCTCTACCATCACATAGATACCACCTCTACCATCACATAGATACCATCTCTACCATCACATAGATACCATCTCTACCATCACATAGATACCACCTCTACCATTACATAGATACCACCTCTACCATCACATAGATACCACCTCTACCATCACAGAGATACCATCTCTACCATATCTACCATCACATAGATACCATCTCTGACATCACATAGATACCATCTCTACCATCTCTACCATCACATAGATACCACCTCTACCATCTCTACCATCTCTACCATCAGATGGATACCACCTCTACCATCACATGGATACCATCTCTACCATCTCTACCATCTCTACCATCACATAGATACAACCTCTACCATCTCTACCATCTCTACCATCACATAGATACCACCTCTACCATCTCTACCATCACATGGATACCATCTCTATCATCACAGAGATACCATCTCTACCATATCTACCATCACATAGATACCATCTCTACCATCACATAGATACCATCTCTACCATATCTAACATCACATAGATACCATCTATACCATATCTAACATCAAATGGATACCATCTCTACCATCTCTACCATCACATAGACACCATCTCTACCATATCTAACATCACATGGATACCATCTCTACCATATCTACCATCACATAGATACCATCTCTACCATCACATAGATACCATCTCTACCATCACATAGATACCATCACTACCATCACATAGATACCATCACTACCATCACATAGATACCATCACTACCATCACATGGATACCATCACTACCATCACATAGATACCATCTCTACCATCACATAAATACCACCTCTACCATCACATAGATACCATATCTACCATCACATAGATACCATCTCTGACATCACATAGATACCATCTCTACCATCTCTACCATCACATAGATACCACCTCTACCATCTCTACCATCTCTACCATCAGATGGATACCACCTCTACCATCACATGGATACCATCTCTACCATCTCTACCATCTCTACCATCACATAGATACAACCTCTACCATCTCTACCATCTCTACCATCACATGGATACCATCTCTATCATCACAGAGATACCATCTCTACCATATCTACCATCACATAGATACCATCTCTACCATCACATAGATACCATCTCTACCATATCTAACATCACATAGATACCATCTATACCATATCTAACATCAAATGGATACCATCTCTACCATCTCTACCATCACATAGACACCATCTCTACCATATCTAACATCACATGGATACCATCTCTACCATATCTACCATCACATAGATACCATCTCTACCATCACATAGATACCATCTCTACCATCACATAGATACCATCTCTACCATCACATAAATACCACCTCTACCATCACATAGATACCATCTCTACCATCACATAGATACCACCTCTACCATCACATAGATACCACCTCTACCATCACAGAGATACCACCTCTACCATCACATAGATACCACCTCTACCATCACATAGATACCATCTCTACCATCACATAGATACCATCTCTACCATCACATAGATGCCGTCTCTACCATCATATAGATACCATCTCTACCATCTCTACCCTCACATAGATACCATCTCTACCATCACATAGATACCATCTCTACCATCACATAGATACCATCACTACCATCAAATGGATACCATCACTACCATCACATGGATACCATCTCTACCATCACATAGATACCATCTCTACCATCACATAGATACCATCTCTACCATCACATAGATACCATCTCTACCATCACATAGATACCATCTCTACCATATCTACCATCACATAGATACCATCTCTACCATATCTACAATCACATAGATACCATCTCTGACATCAGATAGATACCATCTCTACCATCTCTACCATCACATAGATACCACCTCTACCATCTCTACCATCTCTAGCATCAGATGGATAGCACCTCTACCATCACATGGATACCATATCTACCATCACATAGATACCATCTCTGACATCACATAGATACCACCTCTACCATCACATAGATACCATCTCTACCATCACATAGATACCATCTCTACCATCACATAGATACCACCTCTACCATCACAGAGATACCATCTCTACCATCACATAGATACCACCTCTACCATCACATAGATACCATCTCTACCATCACATAGATACCATCTCTACCATCACATAGATACCACCTCTACCATTACATAGATACCACCTCTACCATCACATAGATACCACCTCTACCATCACAGAGATACCATCTCTACCATATCTACCATCACATAGATACCATCTCTGACATCACATAGATACCATCTCTACCATCTCTACCATCACATAGATACCACCTCTACCATCTCTACCATCTCTACCATCAGATGGATACCACCTCTACCATCACATGGATACCATCTCTACCATCTCTACCATCTCTACCATCACATAGATACAACCTCTACCATCTCTACCATCTCTACCATCACATAGATACCACCTCTACCATCTCTACCATCACATGGATACCATCTCTATCATCACAGAGATACCATCTCTACCATATCTACCATCACATAGATACCATCTCTACCATCACATAGATACCATCTCTACCATATCTAACATCACATAGATACCATCTATACCATATCTAACATCAAATGGATACCATCTCTACCATCTCTACCATCACATAGACACCATCTCTACCATATCTAACATCACATGGATACCATCTCTACCATATCTACCATCACATAGATACCATCTCTACCATCACATAGATACCATCTCTACCATCACATAGATACCATCACTACCATCACATAGATACCATCACTACCATCACATAGATACCATCACTACCATCACATGGATACCATCACTACCATCACATAGATACCATCTCTACCATCACATAAATACCACCTCTACCATCACATAGATACCATATCTACCATCACATAGATACCATCTCTGACATCACATAGATACCATCTCTACCATCTCTACCATCACATAGATACCACCTCTACCATCTCTACCATCTCTACCATCAGATGGATACCACCTCTACCATCACATGGATACCATCTCTACCATCTCTACCATCTCTACCATCACATAGATACAACCTCTACCATCTCTACCATCTCTACCATCACATGGATACCATCTCTATCATCACAGAGATACCATCTCTACCATATCTACCATCACATAGATACCATCTCTACCATCACATAGATACCATCTCTACCATATCTAACATCACATAGATACCATCTATACCATATCTAACATCAAATGGATACCATCTCTACCATCTCTACCATCACATAGACACCATCTCTACCATATCTAACATCACATGGATACCATCTCTACCATATCTACCATCACATAGATACCATCTCTACCATCACATAGATACCATCTCTACCATCACATAGATACCATCTCTACCATCACATAAATACCACCTCTACCATCACATAGATACCATATCTACCATCACATAGATACCATCTCTGACATCACATAGATACCATCTCTACCATCTCTACCATCACATAGATACCACCTCTACCATCTCTACCATCTCTACCATCAGATGGATACCACCTCTACCATCACATGGATACCATCTCTACCATCTCTACCATCTCTACCATCACATAGATACAACCTCTACCATCTCTACCATCTCTACCATCACATAGATACCACCTCTACCATCTCTACCATCACATGGATACCATCTCTATCATCACAGAGATACCATCTCTACCATATCTACCATCACATAGATACCATCTCTACCATCACATAGATACCATCTCTACCATATCTAACATCACATAGATACCATCTATACCATATCTAACATCAAATGGATACCATCTCTACCATCTCTACCATCACATAGACACCATCTCTACCATATCTAACATCACATGGATACCATCTCTACCATCTCTACCATCACATAGATACCATCACTACCATCACATAGATACCATCACTACCATCACATAGATACCATCACTACCATCACATGGATACCATCACTACCATCACATAGATACCATCTCTACCATCACATAAATACCACCTCTACCATCACATAGATACCATATCTACCATCACATAGATACCATCTCTGACATCACATAGATACCATCTCTACCATCTCTACCATCACATAGATACCACCTCTACCATCTCTACCATCTCTACCATCAGATGGATACCACCTCTACCATCACATGGATACCATCTCTACCATCACATAGATACCATCTCTACCATATCTACCATCACATAGATACCATCTCTACCATCACTACCATCACATAGATACCATCACTACCATCACATAGATACCATCACTACCATCACATAGATACCATCTCTACCATCAGATAGATACCACCTCTACCATCACATGGATACCATCTCTACCATCACATAGATACCATCTCTACCATATCTACCATCACATAGATACCATCTCTACCATATCTACAATCACATAGATACCATCTCTGACATCACATAGATACCACCTCTACCATCACATAGATACTATCTCTACCATCACATAGATACCATCTCTACCATCACAGAGATACCATCTCTACCATCACATAGATACCATCTCTACCATCACACAGATACCATCTCTACCATATCTAACATCACATAGATACCATCTCTACCATCACATGGATACCATCTCTACCATCACATAGATACCATCTCTACCATCACATAGATACCATCTCTACCATATCTACCATCACATAGATACCATCTCTACCATATCTACCATCACATAGATACCATCTCTACCATATCTACCATCAAATGGATACCATCACTACCATCACATAGATACCATCTCTGACATCACATAGATACCATCTCTACCATCTCTACCATCACATAGATACCACCTCTACCATCTCTACCATCTCTACCATCAGATGGATACCACCTCTACCATCACATGGATACCATCTCTACCATCTCTACCATCTCTACCATCACATAGATACAACCTCTACCATCTCTACCATCTCTACCATCACATAGATACCACCTCTACCATCTCTACCATCACATGGATACCATCTCTATCATCACAGAGATACCATCTCTACCATATCTACCATCACATAGATACCATCTCTACCATCACATAGATACCATCTCTACCATATCTAACATCACATAGATACCATCTATACCATATCTAACATCAAATGGATACCATCTCTACCATCTCTACCATCACATAGACACCATCTCTACCATATCTAACATCACATGGATACCATCTCTACCATATCTACCATCACATAGATACCATCACTACCATCACATAGATACCATCACTACCATCACATAGATACCATCACTACCATCACATGGATACCATCACTACCATCACATAGATACCATCTCTACCATCACATAAATACCACCTCTACCATCACATAGATACCATCTCTACCATCACATAGATACCATCACTACCATCACATAGATACCATCACTACCATCACATAGATACCATCACTACCATCACATAGATACCATCTCTACCATCAGATAGATACCACCTCTACCATCACATGGATACCATCTCTACCATCACATAGATACCATCTCTACCATATCTACCATCACATAGATACCATCTCTACCATATCTACAATCACATAGATACCATCTCTGACATCACATAGATACCACCTCTACCATCACATAGATACTATCTCTACCATCACATAGATACCATCTCTACCATCACAGAGATACCATCTCTACCATCACATAGATACCATCTCTACCATCACACAGATACCATCTCTACCATATCTAACATCACATAGATACCATCTCTACCATCACATGGATACCATCTCTACCATCACATAGATACCATCTCTACCATCACATAGATACCATCTCTACCATCTCTACCATCACATAGATACCATCTCTACCATATCTACCATCACATAGATACCATCTCTACCATCTCTACCATCACATAGATACAACCTCTACCATCTCTACCATCTTTACCATCACATAGATACCACCTCTACCATCTCTACCATCACATGGATACCATCTCTATCATCACAGAGATACCATCTCTACCATATCTACCATCACATAGATACCATCTCTACCATCACATAGATACCATCTCTACCATATCTAACATCACATAGATACCATCTATACCATATCTAACATCAAATGGATACCATCTCTACCATCTCTACCATCACATAGACACCATCTCTACCATATCTAACATCACATGGATACCATCTCTACCATATCTACCATCACATAGATACCATCTCTACCATCACATAGATACCATCACTACCATCACATAGATACCATCACTACCATCACATAGATACCATCACTACCATCACATGGATACCATCACTACCATCACATAGATACCATCTCTACCATCACATAAATACCACCTCTACCATCACATAGATACCATCTCTACCATCACATAGATACCATCACTACCATCACATAGATACCATCACTACCATCACATAGATACCATCACTACCATCACATAGATACCATCTCTACCATCAGATAGATACCACCTCTACCATCACATGGATACCATCTCTACCATCACATAGATACCATCTCTACCATATCTACCATCACATAGATACCATCTCTACCATATCTACAATCACATAGATACCATCTCTGACATCACATAGATACCACCTCTACCATCACATAGATACTATCTCTACCATCACATAGATACCATCTCTACCATCACAGAGATACCATCTCTACCATCACATAGATACCATCTCTACCATCACACAGATACCATCTCTACCATATCTAACATCACATAGATACCATCTCTACCATCACATGGATACCATCTCTACCATCACATAGATACCATCTCTACCATCACATAGATACCATCTCTACCATATCTACCATCACATAGATACCATCTCTACCATATCTACCATCACATAGATACCATCTCTACCATATCTACCATCAAATGGATACCATCACTACCATCACATGGATACCATCTCTACCATCACATGGATACCATCTCTACCATCACATAGATACCATCTCTACCATCACATACATACCATCTCTACCATCACATAGATACCATCTCTACCATCACATAGATACCACCTCTACCATCACATAGATACCATCTCTACCATCACATAGATACTATCTCTACCATCACATGGATACCATCTCTACCATCACATAGATACCATCTCTACCATCACAGAGATACCATCTCTACCATCACATGGATACCATCTCTACCATCTCTAACATCTCTACCATCTCTACCATCTCTACCATCACATAGATACCATCTCTACCATCAGATAGATACCATCTCTACCATCACATAGATACCACCTCTACCATCTCTACCATCACGTAGATACCACCTCTACCATCACGTAGATACCATCTCTACCATCAGATGGATACCATCTCTACCATCACATAGATACCACCTCTACCATCACGTAGATACTATCTCTACCATCTCTACCATCACATAGATACCATCTCTACCATATCTACCATCACATAGATACCATCTCTACCATCACATAGATACCACCTCTACCATCAGATGGATACCATCTCTACCATCACATAGATACCACCTCTACCATCACATAGATACCATCTCTACCATCTCTACCATCACATAGATACCATCTCTACCATATCTACCATCACATAGATACCGTCTCTACCATCACATAGATACCACCTCTACCATCAGATGGATACCATCTCTACCATCACATAGATACCATCTCTACCATCACATAGATACCATCTCTACCATCACATAGATACCATCTCTAACATCACATAGATACCATCTCTACCATCACATGGATACCATCTCTACCATCACATAGATACCATCTCTACCACCACATAGATACCATCTCTACCATCACATAGATACCATCTCTACCATCACATAGATACCATCTCTACCATATCTACCATCACATAGATACCACCTCTACCATCACATGGATACCATCTCTACCATCTCTACCATCACATAGATACCATCACATAGATACCATCTCTACCATCACATAGATACCACCTCTACCATCACATAGATACCATCTCTACCATCACATAGATACCACCTCTACCATCACATAGATACCATCTCTACCATCACATAGATACCATCACTACCATCACATAGATTGACTTTGACTTTGACTTTGAAAGACTTTATTTCGAACATATAATAAATAAAAACAGATACAAAATAATAACAAACAAAACAAGAGTTATAGTGTCCGAAAAGGAGTAGGTAGAAGAAAAAATTATATTACCCTACCCCTTTCTCACTTCTCCTCTAT
Organism: Sebastes miniatus; assembly: GCA_916701275.1. Lineage (NCBI taxonomy): Eukaryota > Metazoa > Chordata > Actinopteri > Perciformes > Sebastidae > Sebastes > Sebastes miniatus. Next base: position 1,373,644 of record CAKALS010000027.1, read on the forward strand.
TAACTCATATATCATAGAATGATAATATAATATAATATAATATAAAAACTATCCCAGATTTATTTACATCCCAAGTTGAATATATGAACAGCATCCCAAGTTTATTTACAACCCACAAATACATCCGGAGTTAAAAAGTATATAACCAACCTTTAACAGAACTCTTCTTCAACCATATACCTCCCAAAAATATCTTTCTTGTATAGCTTTTTAAATTGATTTATATTTGTGCTCCCCTTCAACCCATCACCTAACCCATTCCACAAATCCACCCCACAAACTGAAATACACATACTCTTCTTTTTTGTACGAACACAATGCTTTTTAAAATTAAATTTTCCTCTTAAATTATAACCCCCCTCCCTGTCACAAAACATTTTTTGAATATTGCCCGGAAGTGAATTATGTCTTGCTTTAAACATAATTATTGCGGTTTTAAATTTGACCAAATCCATAAATTTCAATGCATGTGACTTCAAAAACAGTGTGTTCGTGTGTTCCCTATATCCCACATTATTTACTATCCTGATTGCTCTCTTCTGTAGTATGCATAATGGTTGTAAGTTGCTTTTATAAGTGTTACCCCAAACTTCTACACAGTAATTCAGATATGGTGATACAAGTGAAGAATACAGAATGTGCAGTGATTTATGGTCCAGTATGTGTCTTGTTTTCCCTAAGACTGCTATGCTCTTTGCCAGCTTTGTTCTTACATAATTTATCTGAGGTTTCCAGCAGATTTTGTGGTCCAGTATTACACCCAGAAATTTATTTACATATACTCTTTCAATAGTCACATCATCTATTATCATTTGTACTGGTATGTCTATTTTTTGGTTTCCAAATAACATAAATTTAGTTTTGTCCAAATTTAATGACAATTTATTTCTGTCAAACCACCGTTGCAATTTTCTGATTTCTGATGTGGCCACCTCCAAAAGCTGCTGCAGATTTTCCCCAGAACAAAAAATATTTGTGTCATCTGCAAATAAAACTAAATTCAGTGTCCTTGATACCCTACCTATGTCATTTATATACATAATAAACAATTTTGGACCCAATACTGATCCCTGCGGGACCCCACAAGTAATACCTGAGCATGTTGATTTGTAGTCCCCTATTTGCACGTACTGCTGCCTGTTTCCTATATAACTTCTCAACCAGTTCAGCACTACCCCTCTTATACCATACCTTTCCATTTTATTGAATAATATATCATGATCAATGGTGTCAAATGCTTTTTTTAAATCTATAAATACTCCTACCACATACTTCTTGTTATCAATACAACTGGTTATTTCTTCTGTTAGCTCCATTAATGCCATTGCTGTTGATCTGTTTGCTCTGAACCCATATTGACTGTCTGTCAGTAAATGGTGCTTGTCAATGAAGTTATCTAATCTTCCAATGAACAGTTTCTCCAATATTTTAGAGAACTGGCAAAGTAAAGATACAGGTCTGTAATTAGTGAAATTATGTTTGTCCCCAGTTTTATATAGTGGAATAACTTTAGCAGTTTTCATTTTATGTGGAAATGTGCCAGTTATGAATGATAAGTTACAAATGTAGGTTAGGGGGTTTGCAATACTGTCAATGACTTTCTTGACTATCGTCATATCGATTCCATTCAAGTCAGTAGATGTTTTATTCTTGCACTTGTTAACTATGTCTATGATTTCTTTTCTGTCTATAGCTTTGATATAAATTGAGTTTGAATTTCTTGCAATGTGGCTTTCAACAACCTCCCCATCCTTTGGAGACGTGTCATTGATTTTTCCTGCCAACTTTGGTCCCACATTTACAAAAAATTCATTAAACCCATTAACCACATCATTCATATCATTTAAAGACCTATCATTATCAATAAAATATTCAGGGTAACTTGAGCTAGTCAAACGGTTTCTAATAATACTGTTTAATATATTCCATATGCCTTTTATATTGTTTTTGTTATTTTCTAGTAATTTGGTATAATATTCCTTCTTGCATATCCTCATAATATTAGTTAATTTATTTTTGTATTTCTTATATTTATGTTCTGCCTCTTTAGTTTTACATTTCATGAATTGTCTATATAGAGTATTCTTTTTTTTACAGGCATTTTGCAGTCCCTTTGTGATCCATGGTCTGTTTGTGTTATTATTCCTAGCATTATCTTGTTTTATTGGACAGTTTTTGTCATATAATGACTTAAATATATTTAGAAATGTTTCATATGCTGTATCAACATCATTTCCTTCATAGAGGGTTTTCCAGTTTTGTGATAGCAATTCGGTTCTGAATGCATTTATGGATTCTTCTGTTCTCAATCTCCTATATTTGATTTTATGGTCCTCCTTCTCTTTTCCACAATCACAGTCATGGATCACAAAAACTGGCAAATGGTCACTGATGTCATTCATCAGCAGCCCGCTCACTAAGCTACTTTCCATGTAATTTGTAAATATATTGTCGATTAGAGTTGCACAGTGCGCTGTTATTCTGCTTGGTTTGGTGATCAGTGGATATAAACTCATACTATACATTGTGTTAATAAATTCGTCTGTCATTTTGTGTTTGTTAGGATTTAGCAGGTCTATATTGAAGTCCCCACAAATGAATGTAACCTTCTGATTAGTTTTGGCAAATATTTTCTCCATACTGTCTTTAAAAGTTTCAATGCAGGCTCCTGGTGCTCTGTATACACAACTGACCATCACATTTCTTTGGTTTTCCATGCAGATCTCTACAGTGATGCATTCCATCACATCATCAATAGTGGTTGACATGTTTTCTAAAATCATATATTTCAGACTATTTTTCACGTACAGGGCCACACCCCCTCCTTTTTTGCTCTTCCTGTTCATGTAATTGAATTCATATCCTTTCAACTCGAAATCTGCTTCTTTCTCAGAATTGAGCCAGGTTTCAGATATTGCAATGACATTGAATGGTTTTGTGAATTGACCTAAGTATTCTTTGATGTTTTGGTGATTAGCATATAAGCTTCTACTGTTGAAGTGAATAATTGACATTCCTTGAGCTGACTTCACATTGCTGTTATACTGTTCATCGGTGTAGTAGCAACATGTGTTGTTTAGATGGTTAAAAAAGTTATTGTCAGGATCAATATCTTCCAGTTCCAGTTCATGCATATTGTGTTCAGATAATGTTCAGTGAATGTTATGTAATTCCACAAGAACCCATTTTCCACAGACAGGTATGATTACCTTGTTGTGTTGTTCTGATGTCACTGGTATTTGTCCAATTCTTCAATTTCTCTGATAACCAGCACTCTGGCCTCCTCTGGTGACCCGTTCAGTTTGATGATCACTTTACAGTTTGCAGTCCACGTTGATTGAATTTTCCTCTGCTTCCTTAGAAAGCGTGCCTTTCTGGCAATGTCTGCGTTTTTCTTTGTAAGATGTTCATTCACATAAACGTCGGACCCCTTTAGCTTTCTTCCTTGTCTAAGCAGCGTATTTTTGTGCTTTCTGTTGGTAAACCGGATTATTAAGGCCGGTTTGTCGCTCTTGTTCCTCCGGGGGAGAGGGTGGCATGACTCGATGTCGGTGTTGTTGATGGAGATGCCTTTGTTGTTGAAGAAAGCCGTCACCTGTTGTTCAAGGGACTGTTGGTCGGGCTCGGTGAGCCCCCCGCCGTCCGCTGGTGTCACCGCCCGGGCGTATGACCGTGGCCTGGTCTCCAACCCGCTAACGATCACATTGTTTATGCGGGAGTACTGCTCCAGATCCGCCACCCAGCACTCTAAGAGGGTTATCCTCTTGTCCTTCTCGACATGTTGTCTCTTCAGCTCCTTAATTTCCCCCATCAAGTCCATTATTAGTTTTTGCTGTTTAGACACAGTTGCAATTTCTCCAGACATAAAGTTCAGCGCCTTCTTTATCTCTTCGATCTCCTCGTCCGAGATTGCACTGCTTTGTTTGGTTGTCTTTGGTGGCATGTTGTTGTTTTGTTTGTTGCTAATAATTCACTATGTTAGATTTTTTCACTTGGCCTTGGTCCAAAAGAAAAGTTTCTCCGTCCACATGAATCCAACGCTGAGAGTCTGCAGCAGGTGATGCCCTCCACGTGGTAAATTCATACCTTCAAAAGTATCTATGTGATGATACCATCACTACCATCACATAGATACCATCTCTACCATATCTACCATCACATAGATACCATCTCTAACATTACAGAGATACTATCTCTACCATCACATAGATACCACCTCTACCATCACATAGATACCATCACCACCATCACATAGATACCATCTCTACCATATCTACCATCACATAGATACCACCTCTACCATCACATGGATACCATCTCTACCATCACATAGATACCATCACTACCATCACATAGATACCATCTCTACCATCACAGAGATACCATCTCTACCATCACATAGATACCACCTTTACCATCACATAGATACCACCTCTACCATCACATGGATACCATCTCTACCATCTCTACCATCACATGGATACCATCACTACCATCACATGGATACCATCTCTACCATCACATGGATACCATCTCTACCATCACATAGATACCATCTCTACCATCACATAGATACCATCTCTACCATCACATAGATACCATCTCTACCATCACATAGATACCATCTCTACCATATCTACCATCACATAGATACCATCTCTACCATATCTACCATCACATACATACCATCTCTACCATATCTACCATCAAATGGATACCATCACTACCATCACATGGATACCATCTCTACCATCACATGGATACCATCTCTACCATCACATAGATACCATCTCTACCATCACATAGATACCATCTCTACCATCACATAGATACCACCTCTACCATCACATAGATACCATCAATACCACCTCTACCATCACATAGATACCATCTCTACCATCACATAGATACCATCTCTACCATCACATAGATACTATCTCTACCATCACATAGATACCACCTCTACCATCACATAGATACCATCTCTACCATCACATAGATACCATCACTACCATCACATAGATACCATCTCTACCATCACAGAGATACCATCTCTACCATCACATAGATACCACCTCTACCATCACATAGATACCATCACTACCATCACATAGATACCATCTCTACCATATCTACCATCACATAGATACCACCTCTACCATCACATGGATACCATCTCTACCATCTCTACCATCACATAGATACCATCACTACCATCACATAGATACCATCTCTACCATATCTACCATCACATAGATACCATCTCTACCATTACATAGATACCATCTCTACCATCACATAGATACCACCTCTACCATCACATAGATACCATCTCTACCATCACATAGATACCATCACTACCATCACATAGATACCATCTCTACCATCACATAGATACCATCTCTACCATCACATAGATACCATCACTACCATCACATAGATACCATCTCTACCATCACATAGATACCATCTCTACCATCACATAGATACCATCACTACCATCACATAGATACCATCTCTACCATATCTACCATCACATGGATACCACCTCTACCATCACATAGATACCATCTCTACCATCTCTACCATCACATGGATAGCACCTTTACCATCACATAGATACCACCTCTACCATCTCTACCATCTCTACCATCAGATGGATACCATCTCTGCCATCACATAGATACCATCTCTACCATCACAGAGATACCACCTCTGCCATCACATGGATACCACCTCTGCCATCACATGGATACCATCTCTACCATCACATAGATACCACCTCTGCCATCACATGGATACCATCTCTGCCATCACATAGATACCATCTCTACCATCACAGAGATACCATCTCTACCATCACATAGATACCACCTCTACCATCACAGAGATACCATCTCTACCATCACATATATACCACCTCTGCCATCACATGGATACCATCTCTACCAGCACATAGATACCACCTCTACCATCACATGGATACCATCTCTACCATATCTACCATCACATAGATACCATCTCTACCATCAGAGATACCATCTCTACCATCACATAGATACCACCTCTACCATCACATAGATACCATCACTACCATCACATAGATACCATCTCTACCATATCTACCATCACATAGATACCACCTCTACCATCACATGGATACCATCTCTACCATCTCTACCATCACATAGATACCATCACATAGATACCATCTCTACCATCACATAGATACCACCTCTACCATCACATAGATACCATCTCTACAATCACATAGATACCATCACTACCATCACATAGATACCATCACTACCATCACATAGATACCATCTCTACCATATCTACCATCACATAGATACCATCTCTAACATCACAGAGATACCATCTCTACCATCACATAGATACCACCTCTACCATCACATAGATACCATCACTACCATCACATAGATACCATCTCTACCATATCTACCATCACATAGATACCACCTCTACCATCACATGGATACCATTTCTACCATCTCTACCATCACATAGATACCATCACTACCATCACATAGATACCATCTCTACCATCACAGAGATACCATCTCTACCATCACATAGATACCACCTTTACCATCACATAGATACCACCTCTACCATCACATGGATACCATCTCTACCATCTCTACCATCACATGGATACCATCACTACCATCACATGGATACCATCTCTACCATCACATTGATACCATCTCTACCATCACATAGATACCATCTCTACCATCACATGGATACCATATCTACCATCACATAGATACGATCTCTACCATCACATAGATACCATCTCTACCATCACATAGATACCATCTCTACCATCACATAGATACCATCTCTACCATATCTACCATCACATAGATACCATCTCTACCATATCTACCATCAAATGGATACCATCACTACCATCACATGGATACCATCTCTACCATCACATGGATACCATCTCTACCATCACATAGATACCATCTCTACCATCACATAGATACCATCTCTACCATCACATAGATACCATCTCTACCATCACATAGATACCACCTCTACCATCACATAGATACCATCAATACCACCTCTACCATCACATAGATACCATCTCTACCATCACATAGATACCATCTCTACCATCACATGGATACCATCTCTACCATCACATAGATACCATCTCTACCATCACATGGATACCATCTCTACCATCTCTAACATCTCTACCATCTCTACCATCTCTACCATCACATAGATACCATCTCTACCATCAGATAGATACCATCTCTACCATCACATAGATACCACCTCTACCATCTCTACCATCACATAGATACCACCTCTACCATCACGTAGATACCATCTCTACCATAAGATGGATACCATCTCTACCATCACATAGATACCACCTCTACCATCACGTAGATACTATCTCTACCATCTCTACCATATCTACCATCACATAGATACCACCTCTACCATCAGATGGATACCATCTCTACCATCACATAGATACCACCTCTACCATCACGTAGATACCATCTCTACCATCTCTACCATCACATAGATACCATCTCTACCATATCTACCATCACATAGATACCATCTCTACCATCACATAGATACCACCTCTACCATCAGATGGATACCATCTCTAACATCACATAGATACCATCTCTACCATCACATAGATACCATCTCTACCATCACATGGATACCATCTCTACCATCACATAGATACCATCTCTACCATCACATAGATACCATCTCTACCATCACATAGATACCATCTCTACCATCACATAGATACCATCTCTACCATATCTACCATCACATAGATACCATCTCTACCACCACATAGATACCATCTCTACCATCACATAGATACCATCTCTACCATCTCTACCATCACATAGATACCATCTCTACCATCACATAGATACCATCTCTACCATATCTACCATCACATAGATACCATCTCTACCATCACATAGATACCATCTCTACCATATCTACCATCACATAGATACCATCACTACCATCACATAGATACCATCTCTACCATATCTACCATCACATAGATACCATCTCTAACATCACAGAGATACCATCTCTACCATCACATAGATACCACCTCTACCATCACATAGATACCATCTCTAACATCACAGAGATACCATCTCTACCATCACATAGATACCACCTCTACCATCACATAGATACCATCACTACCATCACATAGATACCATCTCTACCATATCTACCATCACATAGATACCACCTCTACCATCACATGGATACCATCTCTACCATCTCTACCATCACATAGATACCATTACTACCATCACATAGATACCATCTCTACCATCACAGAGATACCATCTCTACCATCACATAGATACCACCTTTACCATCACATAGATACCACCTCTACCATCACATGGATACCATCTCTACCATCTCTACCATCACATGGATACCATCACTACCATCACATGGATACCATCTCTACCATCACATGGATACCATCTCTACCATCACATAGATACCATCTCTACCATCACATGGATACCATATCTACCATCACATAGATACCATCTCTACCATCACATAGATACCATCTCTACCATCACATAGATACCATCTCTACCATCACATAGATACCATCTCTACCATATCTACCATCACATAGATACCATCTCTACCATATCTACCATCAAATGGATACCATCACTACCATCACATGGATACCATCTCTACCATCACATGGATACCATCTCTACCATCACATAGATACCATCTCTACCATCACATAGATACCATCTCTACCATCACATAGATACCATCTCTACCATCACATAGATACCACCTCTACCATCACATAGATACCATCAATACCACCTCTACCATCACATAGATACCATCTCTACCATCACATAGATACCATCTCTACCATCACATGGATACCATCTCTACCATCACATAGATACCATCTCTACCATCACATGGATACCATCTCTACCATCTCTAACATCTCTACCATCTCTACCATCTCTACCATCACATAGATACCATCTCTACCATCAGATAGATACCATCTCTACCATCACATAGATACCACCTCTACCATCTCTACCATCACATAGATACCACCTCTACCATCACGTAGATACCATCTCTACCATAAGATGGATACCATCTCTACCATCACATAGATACCACCTCTACCATCACGTAGATACTATCTCTACCATCTCTACCATATCTACCATCACATAGATACCACCTCTACCATCAGATGGATACCATCTCTACCATCACATAGATACCACCTCTACCATCACGTAGATACCATCTCTACCATCTCTACCATCACATAGATACCATCTCTACCATCACATAGATACCACCTCTACCATCAGATGGATACCATCTCTACCATCACATAGATACCATCTCTAACATCACATAGATACCATCTCTACCATCACATAGATACCATCTCTACCATCACATGGATACCATCTCTACCATCACATAGATACCATCTCTACCATCACATAGATACCATCTCTACCATCACATAGATACCATCTCTACCATATCTACCATCACATAGATACCATCTCTACCACCACATAGATACCATCTCTACCATCACATAGATACCATCTCTACCATCTCTACCATCACATAGATACCATCTCTACCATCACATAGATACCATCTCTACCATATCTACCATCACATAGATACCATCTCTACCATCACATAGATACCATCTCTACCATATCTACCATCACATAGATACCATCTCTACCATCACATAGATACCATCTCTATCATATCTACCATCACATAGATACCATCTCTACCATCACATAGATACCATCTCTACCATATCTACCATCACATAGATACCATCTCTACCATCACATAGATACCATCTCTACCATAACTACCATCACATAGATACCATCTCTACCATATCTACCAACACATAGATACCATCTCTACCATCACATAGATACCATCTCTACCATCACATAGATACCATCTCTACCATCACATGGATACCATCTCTACCATCATAAATATACCATCTCTACCATCACATAGATACCATCTCTACCATCTCTACCATCTCTACCATCACATAGATACCATCTCTACCACCACATAGATACCATCTCTACCATCACATAGATACCATCTCTACCATCTCTACCATCACATGGATACCATCTCTACCATCACATAGATACCATCTCTACCATCACATAGATACCATCTCTACCATCATATAGATACCATCTCTACCATCACATGGATACCATCTCTACCACCACATAGATACCATCTCTACCATCACATAGATACCATCTCTACCATCATAAATATACCATCTCTACCATCTCTACCATCACATAGATACCATCTCTACCACCACATAGATACCATCTCTACCATCACATAGATACCATCTCTACCATCATATATATACCATCTCTACCATCACATAGATACCATCTCTACCATCACATAGACACCATCTCTACCATCACATAGATAACATCTCTACCATCACATAGATACCATCTCTACCATCACATAGATACCATCTCTACCATCACATGGATACCATCTCTACCATCACACAGTTTAGTTATTGAGTTATGCTGGTTGACTGGTTAATGGGATGTAAACAGAGGTTAGTTATTGAGTTATGCTGGTTGACTGGTTAATGGGATGTAAATAGAGTTTAGTTATTGAGTTATGCTGGTTGACTGGTTAATGGGATGTAAATAGAGTTTAGTTATTGAGTTATGCTAGTTGACTGGTAATGGGATGTAAACAGAGGTTAGTTATTGAGTTATGCTGGTTGACTGGTTAATGGGATGTAAACAGAGGTTAGTTATTGAGTTATGCTGGTTGACTAGTTAATGGGATGTAAACAGAGGTTAGTTATTGAGTTATGCTGGTTGACTGGTTAATGGGATGTAAACAGAGTTTAGTTATTGAGTTATGCTGGTTGACTAGTTAATGGGATGTAAACAGAGTTTAGTTATTGAGTTATGCTAGCTGACTGGTTAATGGGATGTAAACAGAGGTTAGTTATTGAGTTATGCTGGTTGACTGGTTAATGGGATGTAAACAGAGTTTAGTTATTGAGTTATGCTAGTTGACTGGTTAATGGGATGTAAACAGAGTTTAGTTATTGAGTTATGCTGGTTGACTGGTTAATGGGATGTAAACAGAGGTTAGTTATTGAGTTATGCTAGTTGACTGGTTAATGGGATGTAAACAGAGTTTAGTTATTGAGTTATGCTGGTTGACTGGTTAATGGGATGTAAACAGAGGTTAGTTATTGAGTTATGCTAGTTGACTGGTTAATGGGATGTAAATAGAGTTTAGTTATTGAGTTATGCTGGTTGACTGGTCAATGGGATGTAAATAGAGTTTAGTTATTGAGTTATGCTAGTTGACTGGTTATTGGGATGTAAACAGAGTTTAGTTATTGAGTTATGCTAGCTGACTGGTTAATGGGATGTAAACAGAGGTTAGTTATTGAGTTATGCTGGTTGACTGGTTAATGGGATGTAAACAGAGTTTAGTTATTGAGTTATGCTAGTTGACTGGTTAATGGGATGTAAACAGAGGTTAGTTATTGAGTTATGCTAGTTGACTGGTTAATGGGATGTAAACAGAGGTTAGTTATTGAGTTATGCTGGTTGACTGGTTAATGGGATGTAAACAGAGGTTAGTTATTGAGTTATGCTAGTTGACTGGTTAATGGGATGTAAACAGAGTTTAGTTATTGAGTTAACTGGTTTAGCTGGCTGACTGGTTAATGGGATGTAAACAGAGTTTAGTTATTGAGTTATGCTGGTTGACTAGTTAATGGGATGTAAACAGAGGTTAGTTATTGAGTTATGGTAGTTGACTGGTTAATGGGATGTAAACAGAGGTTAGTTATTGAGTTATGCTGGTTGACTGGTTAATGGGATGTAAACAGAGGTTAGTTATTGAGTTATGCTAGTTGACTGGTTAATGGGATGTAAACAGAGGTTAGTTATTGAGTTATGCTGGTTGACTGGTTAATGGAATGTAAACAGAGGTTAGTTATTGAGTTATGCTGGTTGACTAGTTAATGGGATGTAAACAGAGTTTAGTTATTGAGTTATGCTGGTTGACTAGTTAATGGGATGTAAACATAGGTTAGTTAGTTAGTTAGTTAGTTATCGTCTTAAAGGAAGATCAGTGTCTGCTGAAGCTGTAGAACCAGCTGAAGAGAAGCTTTCATTGTAAATAGGTCATCATCACTCAGCTTTCTTCTGCCAAATGTCCAAAGTCTTAATGAGCCAAGAAAAGAGTCCCGTGTTTGACTTGTTATCTGGAGCATATGGCGGCTGGAAGGCGTGGCGCCGCAGTCCCCCAATACTAACGTCCCCCGGCGCCGAGAGCCTCGGGGTGTCAGTTATAGAGCGCTGCCACTACAAAGACAGCAGGACTGCCAGTCACATGAGAACCACTCCGTTAAACTGGGTTCAAGTCCACACATGTAAACACCAGAACCTGCCAGCACGGAGGACACGGCGAGGACTCAGAACGCTGTATGACACGGCGAGAGCTCGGATCGCCGTACGACACGGCATGGAACATCAGATTCTTTAGTCATAGAACAAGTTGCTGGTGAACAGCGCCGACTGTCTGGTGGACGAGGTGGAGCGTGTCTTCTTTAATCATAGAACAAGGTGCTGGTGAACAGCGCCGACTGTCTGGTGGACGAGGTGGAGCTTGTTTCAGACTTGTTGTGTCACTTAGCTCTGGATGGGCTGCTTTAAATCCTCTGTGGCTTCACATGGTCCATCTTACTTTGAAGTGCTTCCTGTGTCACACACTGCATGCTTTATAGCCATCAGTAAAACATTTTAGTGCCTCAGAAATTGGGCTGTTATTAAAATAGTGGTCCCGTATCTGTCACGGGGAGACGTGCAGTTATCTTTTTGTGTCGCCGAGACATATTTCATCATAATCTGGCGAGGCCGAGCGGGGCCTTGTACACATCATTGGCTTTTCTTGCTCGGTTAGATCGTGAAGGTCAGAGTTCCTGCAGCCTTTTATGGCTGTTTAACTTTTAAGACTGATTGTGAGGCGACGGCCCAGCCGATTCATTCTCACCCCCGTCAGTCAATCGGCCGCCAACCAAAGTGCGACGGTGTCGTATACGGTAGAAAAATAAGATCTCACTGCATCAATCTGTCAGGACTCAACATGTCACTCAGATCAACATCTTCAAGGTCTCAGGATGAGATGAAACCCTCTTCTAGTCCTCACAGGGTCACCTCCCACAAAGACCTGAGAGAAGATCTGTAGATGCTAACAGGGTCACCTCCAAAAAAGCCAAGAAGAAGAACTAGCAGGAAGAGGAGGAAGAGGAGGAGGAGGAGGAGGAGGAGGAGGAGGAGGAGGGAGGAGGAGGGAGGAGGAAGAGGAGGAAGAGAAGGAGGAGGAGGGAGGAGGAAGAGGAGGAGGCTACCTCAGGAGGCAGAAAGAAGAGAAAGACGTCCCCAGTAGTTTATTTTGTCCACTTGAGGAAAGACGTGATTGAAGCGTTGTTTGTGTGAAGCAGAATGATGCTGAACAAACACGGCTGGAAGTGTTCTGTTTGTTTAACTGACTACAGAACACATGAGAGAGTTCCTCACTGAGACCAACTTCTATTAACGTTAACATTTCCTCACTGAGACCAACTTCTATTAACATTAACATTTCCTTACTGAGACCAACTTCTATTAACGTTAACATTTCCTTAATGAGACTAACTTCTATTAACGTTAACATTTCCTCACTGAGACCAACTTCTATTAACATTAACATTTCCTCACTGAGACCAACTTCTATTAACGTTAACATTTCCTCACTGAGACCAACTTCTATTAACGTTAACATTTCCTCACTGAGACCAACTTCTATTAACGTTAACATTTCCTCACTGAGACCAACTTCTATTAACGTTAACATTTCCTTACTGAGACCAACTTCTATTAATGTTAACATTTCCTCACTGAGACCAACTTCTATTAACGTTAACATTTCCTCACTGAGACCAACTTCTATTAACGTTAACATTTCCTCACTGAGACCAACTTCTATTAACGTTAACATTTCCTCACTAAGACCAACTTCTATTAACGTTAACATTTCCTCACTGAGACCAACTTCTATTAACGTTAACATTTCCTCACTGAGACCAACTTCTATTAACGTTAACATTTCCTCACTGAGACCAACTTCTATTAACATTAACATTTCCTTACTGAGACCAACTTCTATTAACATTAACATTTCCTCACTGAGACCAACTTCTATTAACGTTAACATTTCCTCACTGAGACCAACTTCTATTAACGTTAACATTTCCTTACTGAGACCAACTTCTATTAACATTAACATTTCCTCACTGAGACCAACTTCTATTAACGTTAACATTTCCTTAATGAGACCAACTTCTATTAACGTTAACATTTCCTCACTGAGACCAACTTCTATTAACGTTAACATTTCCTCACTGAGACCAACTTCTATTAACGTTAACATTTCCTCACTGAGACCAACTTCTATTAACGTTAACATTTCCTCACTGAGACCAACTTCTATTAACGTTAACATTTCCTTACTGAGACCAACTTCTATTAACATTAACATTTCCTTACTGAGACCAACTTCTATTAACGTTAACATTTCCTTTGACATTGGACTTGTTTCCTTTTTGTTTAGATCTCATGTTCCTCCTTTTAGTCTATTAGTTCTGTATTAGTGATTTGGTTTTCTTGGATTTGGGTTTTCTGTTATTTTCTCTGTATTCTAGTGTTTCCTGTTTCAGCTTCTATTAACATTAACATTTCCTAACTGAGACCAACAGCAGACATCTACAGAAGCCCTCTGTCTCATCTGGAGTCGTATCAGAACTGATTCCATCTCTTTGCCTTCAGATTGAAGCTGAACTGGAAACTGGAACCAAACTGTTTAAAGCTTAACTGAAATAAAAGAGGGTCATAACCTCGTACCGTTGAATGAATCCTACTACTCTAATCTAATCTTAACTTGTATTTTATATGGTAGAACAAAACGTTTAAATCTCTTCAGCTTGTGTTAACCACAGACCTGATTTCAGACGTCTGTCTAAAAACCCATTGACTTCAAGACAAGGGAACAGGAAGTGACATCATGCTGACTCATTGCTGGTCTGAGGTCTGCGTGAGATGTTCACGTTCTTCAGTCTAAGTTGGAAAAGGCGTACGCATGTTTCTGTGCGTATTCATTCTTTCTACATGTGACCTCAGCTGGAGGAGGCGTCATCAAGGCTTCCTGACTTATTCCTAGTAAATCAAACTCAGCTTATCTCGTGATGTGGTGATGGATCCCATCATGATGATGCTCCTCACGGGTTGACAACGTTCTCCTCCGGGGGATAGAACACATTTAAAACCTGCTGATCACATCCACACTGCAGCTTGTTCTTCAGTTGACAGCGGCTGCTGAATGGAGATACAGGAGGGAAGAAGAGCAGCGGCGTCACACAACCGTTGATTGATGGCTCACCTGCGAGGGAACTTTGACTCGTCGACCCGCGCTGCTCTCGGGGTGTGAACGCCGCTGCCGGAGAAACCAACAACAAAGCAGGCGTGAGCTGCAATCATACTTCAAAGTCCACAGAAACGCTGCTGATCACTGACGGTACTGACTGATGTGTCTCGCCGTGATCTGATTGGACCAAAGTTCCACGACTTGAAATTCTAATTCCAGTATTTTGCTCGAGGAGTCAAACGAGGCGACAGACTTTCTCCAAACTTCAAAGAGCTTCAGAACGCTGGACGAGTTCACTGCCAGCAGCTAAAGAAGCTAAAGAGGTGACATCAATCACTGATGAGAGTAAATGTGACGTTTACTTTGAACCTCCGACTCACAAACTCAGGACACGTTTACACTGATTAGATCAGAAGGTGAAGTAACCTGATTATGTTAGCCTAGCTTAGCACAAAGACTGGAGGCGGAGGGAAACTGCTAGCCTAGCTTAGCACAAAGACTGGAGGCAGAGGGAAACTGCTAGCCTAGCTTAGCACAAAGACTGGAGGCAGAGGGAAACTGCTAGCCTAGCGCAGCACAAAGACTGGAGGCGGAGGGAAACTGCTAGCCTAGCTTAGCACAAAGACTGGAGGCAGAGGGAAACTGCTAGCCTAGCCTAGCACAAAGACTGGAGAAGGAGGGAAACTGTTAGCCTAGCTTAGCACAAAGACTGGAGGCGGAGGGAAACTGCTAGCCTAGATTAGCACAAAGACTGGAGGCAGAGGGAAACTGCTAGCCTAGCTTAGCACAAAGACTGGAGGCGGAGGGAAACTGCTAGCCTAGCTTAGCACAAAGACTGGAGGCGGAGGGAAACTGCTAGCCTAGCTTAGCACAAAGACTGGAGGCAGAGGGAAACTGCTAGCCTAGCTTAGCACAAAGACTGGAGGCAGAGGGAAACTGCTAGCCTAGCTTAGCACAAAGACTGGAGGCGGAGGGAAACTGCTAGCCTAGCTTAGCACAAAGACTGGAGGCAGAGGGAAACTGCTAGCCTAGCTTAGCACAAAGACTGGAGGCGGAGGGAAACTGCTAGCCTAGCTTAGCACAAAGACTGGAGGCGGAGGGAAACTGCTAGCCTAGCTTAGCACAAAGACTGGAGGCAGAGGGAAACTGCTAGCCTAGTGCAGCACAAAGACTGGAGGCAGAGGGAAACTGCTAGCCTAGCTTAGCACAAAGACTGGAGGCGGAGGGAAACTGCTAGCCTAGCTTAG
Organism: Sebastes miniatus; assembly: GCA_916701275.1. Taxonomy (NCBI): domain Eukaryota; kingdom Metazoa; phylum Chordata; class Actinopteri; order Perciformes; family Sebastidae; genus Sebastes; species Sebastes miniatus. The sequence goes on from CAKALS010000027.1 coordinate 1,390,497, forward strand.
CACAAAGACTGGAGGCAGAGGGAAACTGCTAGCCTAGCGCAGCACAAAGACTGGAGGCAGAGGGAAACCGCTAGCCTAGCTTAGCACAAAGACTGGAGGCGGAGGGAAACTGCTAGCCTAGCTTAGCACAAAGACTGGAGGCGGAGGGAAACTGCTAGCCTAGCGCAGCACAAAGACTGGAGGCGGAGGGAAACTGCTAGCCTAGCTTAGCACAAAGACTGGAGGCAGAGGGAAACTGCTAGCCTAGCCTAGCACAAAGACTGGAGGCGGAGGGAAACTGTTAGCCTAGCTTAGCACAAAGACTGGAGGCGGAGGGAAACTGTTAGCCTAGATTGGCACAAAGACTGGAGGCAGAGGGAAACTGCTAGCCTAGCATAGCACAAAGACTGGAGGCAGAGGGAAACTCTCTGGGAACAGACGTAGTTGAAGCTAAGCTAGGCTAACCTCGGTCTCTGTGTCTCTGCTGAGCCTCGTCTCTTGCTTTCCCTTCGGCGCTGTCAGATCACCAAGAACACAATCTGTCGCCGTGCCGACCGGCTGCCAGCATCTGAATAAATCATCTGTTTCAGCTAGAGGTGAATCTGTTTGATTTCATGTGTGACCCAAATAACGAATCCTCCCCCCCGTGAGTGAGGATGAACCTGGATCTGTGACAGGCTGAACGGGTCAACACATGAACTAATGATTAAACCAACAGATTCACATTCAGCCTCCGGAACCAATAAACACATTACAGAGAACACGTTCTGCTCCTGCTGCACAACAACACCAACACTATGAACACGTTCTGCTCCTGCTGCAGAACATCAACACTATGAACACGTTCTGCTCCTGCTGCACAACAACACCAACACTATGAACACGTTCTGCTCCTGCTGCACAACAACACCAACACTATGAACACGTTCTGCTCCTGCTGCACAACAACACCAACACTATAAACACGTTCTGCTCCTGCTGCACAACAACACCAACACTATAAACACGTTCTGCTCCTGTTGCACAACACCAACACTATGAACACGTTCTGCTCCTGCTGCAGAACATCAACACTATGAACACGTTCTGCTCCTGCTGCAGAACATCAACACTATGAACACGTTCTGCTCCTGCTGCAACAACACCAACACTATGAACACGTTCTGCTCCTGCTGCAACAACATCAACACTATGAACACGTTCTGCTCCTGCTCCACAACACCAACACCATAAACACGTTCTGCTCCTGCTGCACAACACCAACACTATGAACACGTTCTGCTCCTGCTCCACAACACCAACACTATAAACACGTTCTGCTCCTGCTGCACAACACCAACACTATGAACACGTTCTGCTCCTGCTGCAACAACACCAACACTATAAACACGTTCTGCTCCTGCTGCACAACAACACCAACACTATGAACACGTTCTGCTCCTGCTGCACAACAACACCAACACTATAAACACGTTCTGCTCCTGCTGCACAACAACACCAACACTATAAACACGTTCTGCTCCTGTTGCACAACAACACCAACACTATGAACACGTTCTGCTCCTGCTGCAACAACACCAACACTATGAACACGTTCTGCTCCTGCTGCAACAACACCAACACTATGAACACGTTCTGCTCCTGCTGCACAACAACACCAACACTATGAACACGTTCTGCTCCTGCTGCAACAACACCAACACTATGAACACGTTCTGCTCCTGCTGCAACAACACCAACACTATGAACACGTTCTGCTCCTGCTGCACAACAACATCAACACTATGAACACGTTCTGCTCCTGCTGCAACAACACCAACACTATGAACACGTTCTGCTCCTGCTGCAACAACACCAACACTATGAACACGTTCTGCTCCTGCTGCACAACATCAACACTATAAACACGTTCTGCTCCTGCTGCAACAACACCAACACTATGAACACGTTCTGCTCCTGCTGCAACAACACCAACACTATGAACACGTTCTGCTCCTGCTGCACAACAACACCAACACTATAAACACGTTCTGCTCCTGCTGCACAACAACACCAACACTATAAACACGTTCTGCTCCTGCTGCAACAACATCAACACTATGAACACATTCTGCTCCTGCTGCACAACAACACCAACACTATGAACACGTTCTGCTCCTGCTGCACAACACCAACACTATGAACACGTTCTGCTCCTGCTGCACAACATCAACACTATGAACACGTTCTGCTCCTGCTGCAACAACATCAACACTATGAACACGTTCTGCTCCTGCTGCAACAACACCAACACCATAAACACGTTCTGCTCCTGCTGCACAACACCAACACTATGAACACGTTCTGCTCCTGCTGCACAACAACACCAACACTATGAACACGTTCTGCTCCTGCTGCACAACAACACCAACACTATAAACACGTTCTGCTCCTGCTGCACAACAACACCAACACTATGAACACGTTCTGCTCCTGCTGCACAACAACACCAACACTATGAACACGTTCTGCTCCTGCTGCACAACAACACCAACACTATAAACACGTTCTGCTCCTGCTGCACAACAACACCAACACTATGAACACGTTCTGCTCCTGCTGCAACAACACCAACACTATAAACACATTCTGCTCCTGCTGCAACAACACCAACACTATGAACACGTTCTGCTCCTGCTGCAACAACACCAACACTATAAACACGTCCTGCTCCTGCTGCAACAACACCAACACTATGAACACGTTCTGCTCCTGCTGCACAACAACACCAACACCATAAACACGTTCTGCTCCTGCTGCACAACAACACCAACACTATGAACACGTTCTGCTCCTGCTGCACAACACCAACACTATAAACACGTTCTGCTCCTGCTGCACAACACCAACACTATAAACACGTTCTGCTCCTGCTGCAACAACACCAACACTATGAACACGTTCTGCTCCTGCTGCACAACACCAACACTATAAACACGTTCTGCTCCTGCTGCACAACAACACCAACACTATGAACACGTTCTACTCCTGCTGCACAACAACACCAACACTATGAACACGTTCTGCTCCTGCTGCACAACAACACCAACACTATGAACACGTTCTGCTCCTGCTGCACAACAACACCAACACTATGAACACGTTCTGCTCCTGCTGCACAACAACACCAACACTATGAACATGTTCTGCTCCTGCTGCACAACAACACCAACACTATGAACACGTTCTGCTCCTGCTGCACAACAACACCAACACTATAAACACGTTCTGCTCCTGCTGCAACAACACCAACACTATGAACACGTTCTGCTCCTGCTGCACAACATCAACACTATAAACACATTCTGCTCCTGCTGCACAACAACACCAACACTATGAACACGTTCTGCTCCTGCTGCACAACACCAACACTATAAACACGTTCTGCTCCTGCTGCACAACAACACCAACACTATGAACACATTCTGCTCCTGCTGCACAACAACACCAACACTATGAACACGTTCTGCTCCTGCTGCACAACAACACCAACACTATGAACACGTTCTGCTCCTGCTGCACAACAACACCAACACTATGAACATGTTCTGCTCCTGCTGCACAACAACACCAACACTATAAACACGTTCTGCTCCTGCTGCAACAACACCAACACTATGAACACGTTCTGCTCCTGCTGCACAACAACACCAACACTATAAACACGTTCTGCTCCTGCTGCAACAACACCAACACTATGAACACGTTCTGCTCCTGCTGCACAACAACACCAACACTATAAACACGTTCTGCTCCTGCTGCACAACAACACCAACACTATGAACACGTTCTGCTCCTGCTGCAACAACACCAACACTATGAACACGTTCTGCTCCTGCTGCACAACATCAACACTATAAACACATTCTGCTCCTGCTGCACAACAACACCAACACTATGAACACGTTCTGCTCCTGCTGCACAACAACATCAACACCATAAACACATTCTGCTCCTGCTGCACAACACCAACACTATGAACACGTTCTGCTCCTGCTGCACAACAACATCAACACCATAAACACGTTCTGCTCCTGCTGCACAACACCAACACTATAAACACGTTCTGCTCCTGCTGCACAACACCAACACTATGAACACGTTCTGCTCCTGCTGCACAACAACACCAACACTATGAACACGTTCTGCTCCTGCTGCACAACAACACCAACACTATAAACACGTTCTGCTCCTGCTGCACAACATCAACACTATAAACACATTCTGCTCCTGCTGCACAACAACACCAACACTATGAACACGTTCTGCTCCTGCTGCACAACACCAACACTATAAACACGTTCTGCTCCTGCTGCACAACAACACCAACACTATGAACACGTTCTGCTCCTGCTGCACAACATCAACACTATAAACACGTTCTGCTCCTGCTGCAACAACACCAACACTATGAACACGTTCTGCTCCTGCTGCAACAACACCAACACTATGAACACGTTCTGCTCCTGCTGCACAACAACATCAACACTATGAACACGTTCTGCTCCTGCTGCAACAACACCAACACTATGAACACGTTCTGCTCCTGCTGCAACAACACCAACACTATGAACACGTTCTGCTCCTGCTGCACAACATCAACACTATAAACACGTTCTGCTCCTGCTGCAACAACACCAACACTATGAACACGTTCTGCTCCTGCTGCAACAACACCAACACTATGAACACGTTCTGCTCCTGCTGCACAACAACACCAACACTATAAACACGTTCTGCTCCTGCTGCACAACAACACCAACACTATAAACACGTTCTGCTCCTGCTGCAACAACATCAACACTATGAACACGTTCTGCTCCTGCTGCACAACAACACCAACACTATGAACACGTTCTGCTCCTGCTGCACAACACCAACACTATGAACACGTTCTGCTCCTGCTGCACAACATCAACACTATGAACACGTTCTGCTCCTGCTGCAACAACATCAACACTATGAACACGTTCTGCTCCTGCTGCAACAACACCAACACCATAAACACGTTCTGCTCCTGCTGCACAACACCAACACTATGAACACGTTCTGCTCCTGCTGCACAACAACACCAACACTATGAACACGTTCTGCTCCTGCTGCACAACAACACCAACACTATAAACACGTTCTGCTCCTGCTGCACAACACCAACACTATAAACACGTTCTGCTCCTGCTGCACAACAACACCAACACTATGAACACGTTCTGCTCCTGCTGCACAACAACACCAACACTATGAACACGTTCTGCTCCTGCTGCAGAACATCAACACTATGAACACGTTCTGCTCCTGCTGCAGAACATCAACACTATGAACACGTTCTGCTCCTGCTGCAACAACACCAACACTATGAACACGTTCTGCTCCTGCTGCAACAACATCAACACTATGAACACGTTCTGCTCCTGCTCCACAACACCAACACTATGAACACGTTCTGCTCCTGCTCCACAACACCAACACCATAAACACGTTCTGCTCCTGCTGCACAACACCAACACTATGAACACGTTCTGCTCCTGCTCCACAACACCAACACTATAAACACGTTCTGCTCCTGCTGCACAACACCAACACTATGAACACGTTCTGCTCCTGCTGCAACAACACCAACACTATAAACACATTCTGCTCCTGCTGCAACAACACCAACACTATAAACACGTTCTGCTCCTGCTGCAACAACACCAACACTATGAACACGTTCTGCTCCTGCTGCACAACAACACCAACACCATAAACACGTTCTGCTCCTGCTGCACAAGAACACCAACACTATGAACACGTTCTGCTCCTGCTGCACAACACCAACACTATAAACACGTTCTGCTCCTGCTGCACAACACCAACACTATAAACACGTTCTGCTCCTGCTGCAACAACACCAACACTATGAACACGTTCTGCTCCTGCTGCACAACACCAACACTATAAACACGTTCTGCTCCTGCTGCACAACAACACCAACACTATGAACACGTTCTACTCCTGCTGCACAACAACACCAACACTATGAACACGTTCTGCTCCTGCTGCACAACAACACCAACACTATGAACACGTTCTGCTCCTGCTGCACAACAACACCAACACTATGAACACGTTCTGCTCCTGCTGCACAACAACACCAACACTATGAACACGTTCTGCTCCTGCTGCACAACAACACCAACACTATGAACACGTTCTGCTCCTGCTGCAGAACATCAACACTATGAACACGTTCTGCTCCTGCTGCAGAACATCAACACTATGAACACGTTCTGCTCCTGCTGCAACAACACCAACACTATGAACACGTTCTGCTCCTGCTGCAACAACATCAACACTATGAACACGTTCTGCTCCTGCTCCACAACACCAACACTATGAACACGTTCTGCTCCTGCTCCACAACACCAACACCATAAACACGTTCTGCTCCTGCTGCACAACACCAACACTATGAACACGTTCTGCTCCTGCTCCACAACACCAACACTATAAACACGTTCTGCTCCTGCTGCACAACACCAACACTATGAACACGTTCTGCTCCTGCTGCAACAACACCAACACTATAAACACATTCTGCTCCTGCTGCAACAACACCAACACTATAAACACGTTCTGCTCCTGCTGCAACAACACCAACACTATGAACACGTTCTGCTCCTGCTGCACAACAACACCAACACCATAAACACGTTCTGCTCCTGCTGCACAACAACACCAACACTATGAACACGTTCTGCTCCTGCTGCACAACACCAACACAATAAACACGTTCTGCTCCTGCTGCACAACACCAACACAAAAAACACGTTCTGCTCCTGCTGCAACAACACCAACACTATGAACACGTTCTGCTCCTGCTGCACAACACCAACACTATAAACACGTTCTGCTCCTGCTGCACAACAACACCAACACTATGAACACGTTCTACTCCTGCTGCACAACAACACCAACACTATGAACACGTTCTGCTCCTGCTGCACAACAACACCAACACTATGAACACGTTCTGCTCCTGCTGCACAACAACACCAACACTATGAACACGTTCTGCTCCTGCTGCACAACAACACCAACACTATGAACACGTTCTGCTCCTGCTGCACAACAACACCAACACTATGAACACGTTCTGCTCCTGCTGCACAACAACACCAACACTATAAACACGTTCTGCTCCTGCTGCAACAACACCAACACTATGAACACGTTCTGCTCCTGCTGCACAACATCAACACTATGAACACGTTCTGCTCCTGCTGCACAACAACACCAACACTATAAACACGTTCTGCTCCTGCTGCAACAACACCAACACTATGAACACGTTCTGCTCCTGCTGCACAACAACACCAACACTATGAACACGTTCTGCTCCTGCTGCACAACAACACCAACACTATGAACACGTTCTGCTCCTGCTGCAACAACACCAACACTATGAACACGTTCTGCTCCTGCTGCACAACATCAACACTATAAACACATTCTGCTCCTGCTGCACAACAACACCAACACTATGAACACATTCTGCTCCTGCTGCACAACAACATCAACACCATAAACACATTCTGCTCCTGCTGCACAACACCAACACTATGAACACGTTCTGCTCCTGCTGCACAACAACATCAACACCATAAACACGTTCTGCTCCTGCTGCACAACACCAACACTATAAACACGTTCTGCTCCTGCTGCACAACAACACCAACACTATGAACACGTTCTGCTCCTGCTGCACAACAACACCAACACTATGAACACGTTCTGCTCCTGCTGCACAACAACACCAACACTATGAACACGTTCTGCTCCTGCTGCACAACAACACCAACACTATGAACACGTTCTGCTCCTGCTGCAGAACATCAACACTATGAACACGTTCTGCTCCTGCTGCAGAACATCAACACTATGAACACGTTCTGCTCCTGCTGCAACAACACCAACACTATGAACACGTTCTGCTCCTGCTGCAACAACATCAACACTATGAACACGTTCTGCTCCTGCTCCACAACACCAACACTATGAACACGTTCTGCTCCTGCTCCACAACACCAACACCATAAACACGTTCTGCTCCTGCTGCACAACACCAACACTATGAACACGTTCTGCTCCTGCTCCACAACACCAACACTATAAACACGTTCTGCTCCTGCTGCACAACACCAACACTATGAACACGTTCTGCTCCTGCTGCAACAACACCAACACTATAAACACATTCTGCTCCTGCTGCAACAACACCAACACTATAAACACGTTCTGCTCCTGCTGCAACAACACCAACACTATGAACACGTTCTGCTCCTGCTGCACAACAACACCAACACCATAAACACGTTCTGCTCCTGCTGCACAACAACACCAACACTATGAACACGTTCTGCTCCTGCTGCACAACACCAACACTATAAACACGTTCTGCTCCTGCTGCACAACACCAACACTATAAACACGTTCTGCTCCTGCTGCAACAACACCAACACTATGAACACGTTCTGCTCCTGCTGCACAACACCAACACTATAAACACGTTCTGCTCCTGCTGCACAACAACACCAACACTATGAACACGTTCTACTCCTGCTGCACAACAACACCAACACTATGAACACGTTCTGCTCCTGCTGCACAACAACACCAACACTATGAACACGTTCTGCTCCTGCTGCACAACAACACCAACACTATGAACACGTTCTGCTCCTGCTGCACAACAACACCAACACTATGAACACGTTCTGCTCCTGCTGCACAACAACACCAACACTATGAACACGTTCTGCTCCTGCTGCACAACAACACCAACACTATAAACACGTTCTGCTCCTGCTGCAACAACACCAACACTATGAACACGTTCTGCTCCTGCTGCACAACATCAACACTATGAACACGTTCTGCTCCTGCTGCACAACAACACCAACACTATAAACACGTTCTGCTCCTGCTGCAACAACACCAACACTATGAACACGTTCTGCTCCTGCTGCACAACAACACCAACACTATAAACACGTTCTGCTCCTGCTGCACAACAACACCAACACTATGAACACGTTCTGCTCCTGCTGCAACAACACCAACACTATGAACACGTTCTGCTCCTGCTGCACAACATCAACACTATAAACACATTCTGCTCCTGCTGCACAACAACACCAACACTATGAACACATTCTGCTCCTGCTGCACAACAACATCAACACCATAAACACGTTCTGCTCCTGCTGCACAACACCAACACTATGAACACGTTCTGCTCCTGCTGCACAACAACATCAACACCATAAACACGTTCTGCTCCTGCTGCACAACACCAACACTATAAACACGTTCTGCTCCTGCTGCACAACAACACCAACACTATGAACACGTTCTGCTCCTGCTGCACAACAACACCAACACTATGAACACGTTCTGCTCCTGCTGCACAACAACACCAACACTATAAACACGTTCTGCTCCTGCTGCAACAACACCAACACTATGAACACGTTCTGCTCCTGCTGCACAACATCAACACTATAAACACATTCTGCTCCTGCTGCACAACAACACCAACACTATGAACACGTTCTGCTCCTGCTGCACAACACCAACACTATAAACACGTTCTGCTCCTGCTGCACAACAACACCAACACTATGAACACGTTCTGCTCCTGCTGCACAACATCAACACTATAAACACGTTCTGCTCCTGCTGCAACATCAACACTATGAACACGTTCTGCTCCTGCTGCAACAACACCAACACTATGAACACGTTCTGCTCCTGCTGCAACAACATCAACACTATGAACACGTTCTGCTCCTGCTCCACAACACCAACACCATAAACACGTTCTGCTCCTGCTGCACAACACCAACACTATGAACACGTTCTGCTCCTGCTGCACAACACCAACACTATAAACACGTTCTGCTCCTGCTGCACAACAACACCAACACTATGAACACGTTCTGCTCCTGCTGCAGAACATCAACACTATGAACACGTTCTGCTCCTGCTGCACAACAACACCAACACTATAAACACGTTCTGCTCCTGCTGCACAACAATACCAACACTATGAACACGTTCTGCTCCTGCTGCACAAGAACACCAACACTATGAACACGTTCTGCTCCTGCTGCAGAACATCAACACTATGAACACGTTCTGCTCCTGCTGCACAACAACACCAACACTATAAACACGTTCTGCTCCTGCTGCACAACAATACCAACACTATGAACACGTTCTGCTCCTGCTGCACAACACCAACACTATGAACACGTTCTGCTCCTGCTGCACAACACCAACACTATAAACACATTCTGCTCCTGCTGCACAACAACACCAACACTATGAACACGTTCTGCTCCTGCTGCAGAACATCAACACTATGAACACGTTCTGCTCCTGCTGCAACAACACCAACACTATGAACACGTTCTGCTCCTGCTGCAACAACACCAACACTATGAACACGTTCTGCTCCTGCTGCAACAACATCAACACTATGAACACGTTCTGCTCCTGCTCCACAACACCAACACTATGAACACGTTCTGCTCCTGCTGCACAACACCAACACCATAAACACGTTCTGCTCCTGCTGCACAACACCAACACTATGAACACGTTCTGCTCCTGCTGCACAACACCAACACTATGAACACGTTCTGCTCCTGCTGCAACAACACCAACACTATAAACACGTTCTGCTCCTGCTGCAACAACACCAACACTATGAACACATTCTGCTCCTGCTGCACAACAACACCAACACCATAAACACGTTCTGCTCCTGCTGCAACAACACCAACACTATGAACACGTTCTGCTCCTGCTGCACAACAACACCAACACTATGAACACGTTCTGCTCCTGCTGCACAACAACACCAACACTATGAACACGTTCTGCTCCTGCTGCAACAACATCAACACTATAAACACGTTCTGCTCCTGCTGCAGAACAACACCAACACTATGAACACATTCTGCTCCTGCTGCAGAACAACATCAACACTATAATCATCATGTTCTTCTTCTCTCCTCCTCGGTGTCATCATCACCACCATCATGTTCTTCTTCTTCTCTCCTCCTCGGTGTCATCATCACCATCATCATGTTCTTCTTCTTCTCTCCTCCTCGGTGTCATCATCACCACCATCATGTTCTTCTTCTTCTCTCCTCCTCGGTGTCATCATCACCATCATCATGTTCTTCTTCTTCTCTCCTCCTCGGTGTCATCATCACCACCATCATGTTCTTCTTCTTCTCTCCTCCTCGGTGTCATCATCACCACCATCATGTTCTTCTTCTTCTCTCCTCCTCAGTGTCATCATCACCATCATCATGTTCTTCTTCTTCTTCTCTCCTCCTCGGTGTGATGTTTCTCCACCGGGCCGTAGACGCTGAAGGAACTGTTAGTTAATTAGTGTTTTGTTGAGAGGACAGCTCGTTGTCATCGTCTCCCTGAAGTCTCTAATTAAGCAACACAAGCGGCAGCGAGGGACGGTGATTAATTACCGCTCCGCCACCGTGGAGCATCAGGCTGATATTTAACTCTAATTGTTCTCGTGATGGTTCAGACCTGAATCGTGTCCCGTCCGGTTCCACTCCACTGAAGCCTCAATAGAATATTAAATAATATTAATAATAATAATAATACATTTTATTCATATAGGGCTTTAAAGCTGCAGTAGGCAGAAAGGTTCTGTCATCATTGGGCAGACATCCCATAATAACCTTCCAGCATGTTGTAATTCAAGAGTTCTGAGAGAAAACAGCCTGACCTGTATCTCCAGGAGGGTTAGCCTCTCTGACAACTCACCTCCGTCCTTATCGGCATTACTACCTCAGTGTACTTCTACCTCTGTGTACTTCTACCTCTGTGTACTTCTACCTCAGTGTACTTCTACCTCTGTGTACTTCTACCTCAGTGTACTTCTACCTCAGTGTACTTCTACCTCAGTGTACTTCTACCTCTGTGTACTTCTACCTCCGTGTACTTCTACCTCTGTGTACTTCTACCTCTGTGTACTTCTACCTCAGTGTACTTCTACCTCTGTGTACTTCTACCTCCGTGTACTTCTACCTCAGTGTACTTCTACCTCAGTAAATGAATGTGAACAGCAGGCGAGACGTTTCCTCTTTAAATGTCATTTGTTTAACTTCACAGAGCTCTGGGGGGGCATTTTTCTCGGACCAGTCGGCGTCTCTTGGCAACACACTATCTACACACTATCTACACACTATCAATACACTATCAACACACTATCTACACACTATCCACACACTATCAACACACTATCAACACACTATCTACACACTATCAACACACTATCAACACACTATCCACACACTATCCACACACTATCAACACACTATCCACACACTATCAACACACTATCAACACACTATCCACACACTATCAACACGCTATCTACACGCTATCCACACACTATCAACACACTATCAACACACTATCTACATGCTATCCACACACTATCAACACACTATTCACACACTATCCACACACTATCAACACACTATCAACACACTATCCACACACTATCCACACGCTATCTACACGCTATCCACACACTATCCACACACTATCAACACACTATCCACACACTATCAACACACTATCCACACACTATCAACACACTATCAACACGCTATCTACACGCTATCCACACACTATCAACACACTATCTACATGCTATCCACACACTATCAACACACTATCCACACACTATCAACACACTATCAACACGCTATCTACACGCTATCCACACACTATCAACACACTATCAACACACTATCTACACACTATCAACACACTATCAACACACTATCTACACACTATCAACACGCTATCAACACGCTATCCACACACTATCAACACACTATCAACACGCTATCTACACGCTATCCACACACTATCAACACACTATCTACAAGCTATCCACACACTATCAACACACTATCCACACACTATCCACACACTATCAACACGCTATCTACACGCTATCCACACACTATCAACACACTATCCACACACTATCAACACACTATCCACACACTATCCACACACTATCCACACACTATCAACACACTATCAACACACTATCAACACACTATCCACACGCTATCAACACGCTATCCACACGCTATCCACACGCTATCCACACACTATCAACACACTATCCACACACTATCCACACACTATCCACACACTATCAACACACTATCAACACACTATCAACACACTATCTACACGCTATCCACACACTATCAACACACTATCCACACGCTATCAACACGCTATCAACACGCTATCAACACGCTATCTACACGCTATCCACACACTATCAACACACTATCCACACACTATCAACACACTATCTACACACTATCTACACACTATCCACACACTATCAACACACTATCAACACACTATCAACACACTATCCACACACTATCCACACACTATCCACACACTATCAACACACTATCCACACACTATCAACACACTATCCACACACTATCAACACACTATCCACACACTATCCACACACTATCAACACACTATCAACACACTATCCACACACTATCAACACACTATCCACACACTATCAACACACTATCCACACACTATCAACACACTATCCACACACTATCAACACACTATCAACACACTATCCACACACTATCAACACACTATCCACACACTCAAAGAGCTTCACACGCTGACGGCCCACATTGTGTTTGGCAACGGGGAAGTGTTAACCGGCTAATCCCTGACGGCCGCCAGACGCTGCCTGCTGCTCATTCAGCTCTCTGAATACAAACCGGCTAGTGTTGACACTCCAGACCTCCGTCACTCCAGACCTCCGTCACTCCAGACCTCCGTCACAATACAGAGCTCTCCAGATAAGCACAAGAGCTGCCTGACGTCTTTCAGCAGAGAGTCCATTAAAGTGAACGACACACGTTAACCTGAGAGAGGCCCTAACCCCCTTACCCCCTAACCCCCTGGCCCCCTTACCCCCTAACCCCCTTATCCCCTAACCCCCTAACCCTCTGGCCCCCTTACCCCCTAACCCCCTTATCCCCTAACCCCCTAACCCCCTGGCCCCCTTACCCCCTTACCCCCTAACCCCCTGGCCCCCTTACCCCCTAACCCCCTAACCCCCTGGCCCCCTTACCCCCTAACCCCCTTATCCCCTAACCCCCTAACCCCCTGGCCCCCTTACCCCCTAACCCCCTTATCCCCTAACCCCCTGGCCCCCTTACCCCCTTACCCATAACCCCCTGACCCCCTAACCCCCTAACCCCCTGGCCCCCTTACCCCCTAACCCCCTTATCCCCTAACCCCCTAACCCCCTGGCCCCCTTACCCCCTAACCCCCTAACCCCCTGGCCCCCTTACCCCCTAACACATTAACCCCCTGGCCCCCTTACCCCCTGGCCCCCTTACCCCCTTACCCATAACCCCCTGACCCCCTTACCCCCTAACCCCCTAACCCCCTGGCCCCCTTACCCCCTAACCCCCTTATCCCCTAACCCCCTAACCCCCTGGCCCCCTTACCCCCTAACCCCCTAACCCCCTGGCCCCCTTACCCCCTAACACATTAACCCCCTGGCCCCCTTACCCCCTAACCCCCTTATCCCCTAACCCCCTAACCCCCTGGCCCCCTTACCCCCTGTGACGGAGTAGCCGTCACTGACTGTGGGCAGCGCACACACACACACACACGCCAAACATTTCTCCGCTCCCTTCCTGATTCACTCCGTAGTTAAAACGCATCGCGACATCTCCCTCTCCCCTAAACTGTTTGTCAGTAGTGCGACCAAAGGTGCACACTTGATTGTTCTGCTGTTTCCTACACGCATATATTCACACAAACATTATTCTCACTCACCAGCTGCTGAAACGCTGCGTGTCCATCCTGTCCATCCTGTCATGTCCATCCTGTCCATCCTGTCATGTCCATCCTGTCCATCCTGTCATGTCCATCCTGTCATGTCCATCCTGTCATGTCCATCCTGTCCATCCTGTCCATCCTGTCATGTCCATCCTGTCCATCCTGTCATGTCCCATTCACGGGTTTGACGAGCAAACAGGGCCGTAACAATCCCCCCGTTATAAAGGGTACTCTCGCGCGTTTTGAGATCATGTGATCAGTTTAAATATGTTTATTATTTTGAATTGTGATTTTGTTGCAAATGAACTTGTTTTGGTTGGGGGGGGGGGGTGTTTAGACAGAGGTATATAATTTATATGTAAAATATGCCTAGGTTAAAGGGGCTATAAATGTCTTCTATGATGAAGAATGTTGTTAATTGTTATTTTTCTGTGTAAGTAATACGCCCGGGAACCGCGAACCCAACCTCTGGTTTCCCCTAACCCATTCCATTCAACGTTAAACTGAACGGACCGACGCCGTCAGACACACGTTAACCTGAGAGAGGAAACTTCCATTCAACGTTAAACTGAACGGACCGACGCCGTCAGACACACGTTAACCTGAGAGAGGAAACTTCCATTCAACGTTAAACTGAACGGACCGACGCCGTCAGACACACGTTAACCTGAGAGAGGAAACTTCCATTCAACGTTAAACTGGACGGACCGACGCCGTCAGACACACGTTAACCTGAGAGAGGAAACTTCCATTCAACGTTAAACTGAACGGACCGACGCCGTCAGACACACGTTAACCTGAGAGAGGAAACTTCCATTCAACGTTAAACTGAACGGACCGACGCCGTCAGACACACGTTAACCTGAGAGAGGAAACTTCCATTCAACGTTAAACTGAACGGACCGACGCCGTCAGACACACGTTAACCTGAGAGAGGAAACTTCCATTCAACGTTAAACTGAACGGACCGACGCCGTCAGACACACGTTAACCTGAGAGAGGAAACTTCCATTCAACGTTAAACTGAACGGACCGACGCCGTCAGACACACGTTAACCTGAGAGAGGAAACTTCCATTCAACGTTAAACTGAACAGACCGACGCCGTCAGTTTTCCTTTAGAAAAATCTTGCCAGTTGATGTTTTTTATGCTATATGTGAGTTAAAAGAAAGCAGTAGTGCTGGTCCAGATGGTTTGGAAGCCAAATCTGTTAAACTTGCTGCTCTTGTATTAATGTATCCCCTTGCAGATTTATTTAACTTGTCTCTGTCTACTTGTTCAATTCCCCTTATATGGAAATGTGCCAGAGTGACCCCTCTTTTCAAAGCTGGAGACCCATCTGACATGAATAATTATCGACCAATTTCTTTTATTTGTACCATTGCTAAAATCTTTGAGAAACTTATTTTCAAGCAATTATCACAATACATCAATTTATTCAACCTTTTATCTCCATTTCAATCAGGCTTTAGACCTAATCACTCCACCACCACGCTTCTTCTAAAATGTACTAATGATGTGTTCTCATCCTTTGATAAAGGCCAACTGACAGGTGCAATTTTTATCGATCTTTCCAAGGCTTTCGATATGGTTGATCACTACCTCCTACTTGATAAGCTCTATTCCATTGGTTTAAATCAAAATGCTCTCCTCTGGTTTAATGCCTATCTTCATAATAGACGTCAGTGTGTTGTCATTCAAGGTTCTCAGTCGGACTATTTAATCGTCGAAAAGGGTGTTCCACAAGGTTCCACCTTGGGACCACTTCTTTTTTCTATCTTTATCAACGACTTACCTCAAATATGCTCAAATTGTCTTGTTCATCTTTATGCTGATGACACTGTTATTTACATGTCTAACTCTGATATATTACAAATTCAGAATTCTTTACAGTTTGATTTTAATTTGGTCTAAAACTGGTTTCATAACAACAAACTTGCATTGAATAAAAAGACGTCCTGCAGCATGGTGTTTAGTACGCGACATAATCATTCACATTACTTGGATTTGCATATTAATTTTGTTGATGGGTCACCCCTTGAGAAAGTTGATTCATTCAAATATCTCGGAGTTTGGATTGACCGTGAACTCTCCTTTAAGCCCCATATTGATTTTATTATAAAACGAACATATGGTTGTCTGAGTTCACTTTATCGCTCAATTAATTGTTTTACTTTTGTAGTCAGAAAAAGAATAATTTCACAGTTGATACTACCTATTATTGATTATGCTGATATTGTCTATCAAAACACCTCTGACACTATCTTAGGCCCCTTAATGTTGTATATAATTCTCTTTGTAGATTAGTCTTGAGGTGTCCTTATAGAACTCATCATTGTACCATGTATGAACCACTTAACTGGTTGCAGCTGAAATCTAGAAGGCAATTTCACTGGGTTCAGTTTATTTTCAAATGTGTTTATTTTAATTGTCCTTCCTATTTGAAACAGTTTACGGTTCCATGTAGATCTTCATATTCACTCAGACATAAATGCAACATCCCTTTTTCTTTGTCCCAAGAATTTTCAAAGAAGTTGGATGCAGGTCATTCAAATACAAAGCTCCATCAGACTGGAATCATCTTCCTCTGTTTCTGAGATCTATTACCTCTCTCCGCTGCTTCAGGACTTCTTTATTTACTCATCTTAAAACAACCTTAAAATAACTTATGATCCTCAGTTTATTTGTGCTACATATAATCTGAACACAAACTGTTGCAATTGTTCTTTATACGGATGTATTGATTTAAATCTGGTCATTGTATCAGGTGTTTCTAGTATAACAGCAGAGGGCTGATGGGGTCAGGGTGGGAGATGGTGAGCAGCTGTCTGTATCTGTGTATTTGCAGTATATGTTTGTTATGTAATGCTGTTTTGTCTGTATGTGTTTTTTTGTATTTGTGTCTATAGGACCCCCTCCAAAATGAGATGCTACATCTCAAGGGGCTGTCCTATCCTTTCAATAAATTTCAATTATACGATTGTTATATACTACATAGTATATAACATTATACTATATAGTATATAACATTACACTATTGTTATATACTATATAGTATATGACATTATACTAATGTTATATACATATATCGTATATACCATTGTACTATTGTTATATACTATATAGTATAAAACATTATCCTATTGTTATATACTATATAGTATAAAACATTATACTATTGTTATATACTATATAGTAAATAACATTATCCTATTGTTATATACTATGTAGTATAAAACATTATACTATTGTTATATACTATATAGTAAATAACATTATACTATTGTTATATACTATATAGTAAATAATATTATACTTTTGTTATATACTATATAGTAAATAACATTATACTATTGTTATATACTATATAGTAAAAAACATTATACTATTGTTATATACATATATAGTATATAACATTGTATTATTGTTATACACGATGCTGAAGTCTCTCACTCATTTTTTAGGCATTTTAGTTGATGAAAAATTAAATTGGAAAAAACGTAGATTTTTTTGTGATAAAACTGAAGTCACTACGAATCATCAGCAAACTAAGAAGTTTCATAAACGTTTCTTATTTATTAACCTTATATTATTATATGATTTATCCCTATTTGATTTATATATTACATTACATTATATACAATATATTATAAGGCAGACACGTACCCCTCCAATCTTTATCAACTTTATTTGTTTAACTGTAAGGAGTCCTCCGCTCCCTCTGTTCAGGAAACTATTAAATATAATATACTATAAATATTCATCAGATATGTGTGTTTATATATAAATATACGTTCTCCTCTACCATCATCATTTAGACACTTCTTTAAATCTAATTCTCAGATTCATTCCCCTGATACCAGACGGGTGAATCATCTTCACCAGAACACGGCCGGTCCTCCCTCAGATATCCTGCTGTACAAATACGGAAGACCAAAATACACTGTTTAAAATGTTAAAGGAACATTATCATCACATTTAATATATCGTATATTATTTATTAAATTATATATATTATTATTTAACATATCATGTCTAATTATCTTTTCATATGTTGAGATATATTTGACTGTTCTTTGTATTTTATTGTTTTTATTGGATTGTTTTCCACTGTTTGGTTTTTCTTCACATTTTGTGTTCTTTTTATTGTTTAACTTTTGTTGTATTTTTAAAATGATGTTAGTTTAGATCTTTCTTTCTTTCTCCTGAGGTTAGTATGAGCCGGAAGCTTCTTCCCCTCTCCGGACACATTTCTTTTATTTTATTTTATATCATATTACAGTTTTTATGTATGTGCAAATAAATAAAACAAAACAATATATATATATATATATATATATATATATATATATATAACTGTTACAGTTCATGTGTGAACAGTTCACAGCGTCACTTTACAGTGAAAGAACTGATATTAAGTATTAATATAATAGTAAGTATTAATATAATAAGAAGTATTTTACAGTGAAAGTACTGGTATTAAGTATCAATATAATAAGAAGTATTAATATAATAAGAAGTATTTTACAGTGAAAGTACTGGTATTAAGTATTAATATAATAAGAAGTATTTTGTGTTTCTGGTGTCCGGTTGGAGGTTTATGGAGTAAATTATCATAAACTTAATTATCGTTGTGTAATCAATCAATGAATGTTGACATATTAAATGTATTATAATATATATATTCAATATCACACTAAAGACTCTTTAAAACTCACTAAAGGTCTTTTTTAAAGGTTTTTGTTTATTTTAAGAACATTTTTTGAATCCGTCAAGATCTTTTCTAATTAACTTAGAAACATGTGAATCACGTCTCCACATGTTGATCTCAATATATTTGATATTTATATTTAATATAAATAATTCAGCAGAATGTTTTATTATCTCTCAAATCTGAAAGACAGCAACAGAAACCGGCTGATCTTTACCAGAATAAAGACACATTAACACGTTAACCTCACCTTCAATGTCAAATATGAATATATAACTGTATATATATATACAGTATATATATACTGTATATATATATAAAGTCAATGAATCAACACCCAGCAGTGACCCCAGCTGTCACGTTAATGAAACTTGTCACCTATGAAACGTAAAGGAAGAAGAACGTCTCAGTTTATGTTTTAAGGTTTTTTAATGGATGTGGATGAGCAGACAACGCGCAGGGAATAAAAACCCGCCTTCATGTTCATGCTTTTAGCTTTCAGCCAAACAAACAAACAAACAAACAAACAAACAAACAAACAAACCAACAAACCAACAGTGACTCGTTGAGACTTCTTCAGACAGCAGAGCATGCAGCAGAACAAATACACCACAGCTGTTAGAAAACCTTTAACTGAATAAAAACATCTGCAGAACATCTGGAACAAAGTTCATCTGAACAATCAGAGACGGTCGATGGTTCGAATCTCGGCAGTTCATCTTCTGACATAAATATATAAATACAGTCTGAGTTCCTCTCTGAGATTCTTCACATTGACTCAAATAAACAACATTTTAAATAAGAACAAAGGCTCATTATTTGGTTCAACAAAAGCTCATAATAATAATAATAATAATATTATAATAGTATAATAATAATATAATAATAATAATAATAATAATAATATAATAATAATATTATAATAATATAATAATAATAATAATAATAATAATATAATAATATTATAATAATATTATAATAATAATAATATAATAATAATGATAATAATATCATAATAATAATATTATAATAATATAATAATAATCTGCATGTTCTGCAAGATTTTCCTCTTTTTCAGATTTTCAGATTTCTGAGTTTTGTTGCGTTTATTTAAAGTTTTGGAAGAAAAATGTGTAAAAAATGAAGTTCCTTTTGGGTTGAACTTAACTTAATTTAACTTGACTTGAGTTCGTGAAGCAGAAGAGAAAGAAAGAAGTGAAACCGTCTTTTAGAGTCATTAATCTGACAGCTCTCTTTCAGTCCGACAAGAAAAGACTGCAAACACAAAAGACCTCCGTCGTTTGTCACGACACCATCCGACAGAGTTCCTCCTCCAGTCCTCCAAACCTCATTCAGTCCTCACTAGAGTTCCTCCAGTCCTCAGAGTCCTTTAGTCCTCACTAGAGTCCTCATTCAGTCCTCAGAGTCCTTTAGTCCTCACTAGAGTCCTCATTCAGTCCTCAGAGTCCTTTAGTCCTCACTAGAGTCCTCATTCAGTCCTTCAGTCCTCCTGATCCGACCGCGTCCTCAGAGTTCAGGTTCCTTCAGTCCTCGGCGTCAGAGGGGTTCTGGTAATGGTTCTGGTTCTGGTTCTGGTTCGGTGGTTCTGGATCCTTCAGTGTGGAGGATCAGGGATGTGGAGGAAAATAACTGAACGCAGTGAAACAGTTGAGTTTCCGACCTGATCCCAAAACAAAACAGATTCACGGAAAAGAATAAAAAGAATAAAAAGAATAATAATAATAATAATAATAATAATAATAATAATAATAATATAATGTGTAATGATTTGTGTTGTTCCTGGAGGTCAGAGGTCAGAGGTCAACCTGCTGGTTCTGTACAGGAGGAGGAAACATCTTCAGCTCGAAGGTTTGACGAGGAATTTATCTCTTTTCAGAAATAAAAACAAATCACAAAAACAAATATCCTCAAAATGAAAAACATCCGGCAGAAACATCTAGAGTCTCTTCTCTCTTTTAATGTCTCATTTAATGTCTCATTTAATGTCTTTAATGTCTTTAGTGTCTTTTAGTCCTCGAGAACAAAACCGGCTGTTTGGAGTCCAACAAGTTCACTTTTACTTTTTTAAAGAGTTCATATATATATACACATATATATGTATATACATATATATAGATATATATATAAATGAGGAACAAAGTGAGTCGTCCCGGTCAGTGCATATATATGTATATATGTATATATATATGTATATATATATACATATATATATATATCAATGCACGGCCACCGCGGCGGTCTGCAGCGCGGAGGCCGAGGAGCAGAGCGCCTCTCCGGGCGCCGCCGGGCTGCTCTGGCCGGTGTGTCCGGTGGCTGTCTGCGGGGATGTGGGGCTCAGAGACCGGGGAGAGTTCGCCAGAAAGGCCGAGATGTGGCCCGGGAGGCCCGGTACCGGCAGGCCCGGTAGGCCCGGCATGGAGGCCGGTGTGGGTTTGATGGGTACCGGGAAGGCCGGCAGAGTCTGAACGCCTTCCCGGTGACAGAGGGACTTCAGCGGCATCCCGTAGGCCGAGTAGTCGCTGTTCATGGAGACCATGGAGACCATGGAGACCGGAGCTGCGCTGTCCATCATCCCGGTACCGGGGCCGGTACCGTACATGCTGGGCCAGGCCGGGCTCAGCTGGTTGTGGAGCGGGTAACAGGCCAGCCCGCCCGGCATCTTGTACTCTCTGGAGATGATGTTCTCGATGGTGAACGGGTGTTTGAAGCTGGACGGCTGCGACGTGGAGCTCAGGTTGAACCCGCCCGGTACCGGTACCGGAAGGTGCGCGGCGGCGGCGGCGGCGGCCGCGTGCATGAGCCGCAGCTTGGCCTGCTGCTGCTGCTGCTGCTGCTGCTGCAGGTAGTGCGCGGTGTGCGCGGTGTGCGCGGGGTCCTGCAGCTTGCTGGCCTGCAGCGGGTCCGGTACCAGCATGCCGGACCCGAGGCCCACCTTGAAGCGCTTCCTCCTCCGCAGGAAACTCCCGTTCTCGAACATGTCTCCGCAGCTCGGATGCAGAGCCCAGAAGCTGCCCTTCCCGGGCTGGTCCGGTCTGCGGGGGATCTTGATGAAGCAGTCGTTGAAGGACAGGTTGTGTCGGAGGGAGTTCTGCCAGCGCTGCGTATTGTCCCGGTAGAACGGGAACCGGTCCATGATGAACTTGTAGATGTCACTGAGCGGCAGCATCTTCTCCGGGCTGCTCTGGATGGCCATGGCCGTCAGGGAGATGTAGGAGTACGGAGGCTTCTGGTCGCTGTACGTGTTCCTACCGGGCCGAGGCATGATGCTGCTGGACCGGGACCTGCACCGGGACCTGCACCGGGCCCGGTCCGGGTGAGTCCAGTCTCAGTCCAACACAGCAGAAACAACACAAGCAGCACTTCTTACAAACTTTCTCCAAACAGCTGCAACTCTTCACAACTCCTTTACGCACGAAGAGAAGCTCGCCTGCTGTCTGGACCGCATGGTTCCGTCTGGTTCCGTCTGGTTCCGTCTTTACGCGCACTGCTGGAGCAGGGACTGAACTCCGCTTCAAGTTCAGCAGAAGTTAAAGAAGCTGGTTCCGGTGTCGGGTCCCCGGTGCTGCTGAGTCCTCAGTCAATCCTCAGACCTCAGAGACCAGAGACTGCTGCAGCCCGGTGTCCTCCATCACGGTGTTCCTCCTCCTCCGGTCGGTCCCGGTCCGGTCTGCGGGATGGTCGGCGCTGACAGCAGCAGAAGAGTCCCGGAGAGGAGCTTCATTAACTTCTTCACGTCACATGACCAGGGGTGGGGAGGTGGGGGGGGGGGGGGGGACAACGTGGTTTCATTTGCACGTATTTACATGCACGCGCTGAGCCAACACCAGTCTCTCTCATTTGAAGCCTCGGCGGCAAACAGAACCAAACAGAACCAAACAGAACCAAAAAGAACCGAGCTGATCCGAGCTGAGGAGCCGAGATGAGGAGCCGAGATGAGGAGATGAGGAGCCGAGATGAGGAGATGAGGAGCCGAGATGAGGAGTCGAGATGAGGAGCCGAGATGAGGAGATGAGGAGTCGAGATGAGGAGATGAGGCGCCGAGATGAGGAGATGAGGAGCCGAGATGAGGAGCCGAGATGAGGAGATGAGGAGTCGAGATGAGGAGATGAGGAGCTGCTTTGCGGGATGTTTGCTGCGGAGCTGCGCGGCGCTCTGCTGGGCAGGTTGGTGTGTTTGGAGATATTTTTTACGCGTGTGTGTGGACTGGGGGGGGGTGAGATTGATGGAGCTTCAACAGAACATCTGATGTCTTTCTTTTTCTTTTTACAGCGACGAGCCGAAGAGAAAGATTTATTATTATTAGTAGTGGTAGTAGTATATATTGTTATTATTATTATTATTATTATTATTATTATTATTATTATTATTATTATTATTAATATTATTATTATTATATATTATTATTATTATATATTAAAGACACAACAATCACTTATTGAAACGCATTAATGATCTTATTTAATGGTCTTTATTAGGTCTGTCTGAATGAAACGGCTGAATGTCTTTAAATAAATCAGAGTTCCGTGTTTATTAATTACAGATTAATTAACTAATTAACACCGAACAGAATAAACCTCCTAAATGCTAAATGATCCGTTATTCATTTCATTGTTTTAAAAATACTTTTAGGCGTTTATTTTATTTTAAATTGACTTTAAATCCTTTATATCCTTTATATTCTATATATCCTTTATATCCTATCCTATAACACGTCGTGAGGTTTAACCCTTTGAGAGCCGGAGGAGGAGACGGATCATAAAGAACATTAACACGTCACAACGCTTTAAATCACTAAAAATAAATATAGAAATATATACAAACGGTTATTAATTAATCAAGCTATTGAGGCTTCTTTTTCTTTTAGGGTTATTTGGGTTTGTTATTATTATTATTATTATTATTATTAATTATTTATTTATTTTTATTAATAAATTAAATCATTTAAAACACTTGAAATTATTACAAATCAAACATTGAAATCAAATAAATCTGCATTTAATTTCACATAACTGAAGACGAGTTTAACTTCTAACAACAAATATAAATGAATAATAATTACTATTACTATTATTATTATTATTATTACTATAAATCAAAGTATAAAACATATGAACATTTGTAGAGTTATTGCCGTCTTTATTAGTGTTTTTATAATTATGAACAAACAATAATAAATCATCATTAGACTGATAGTACGTCATTATATATTTATATATTTATATATATATTATATATAGATAATACGTCATCAGTGGTTTAATTATCTGTGAAAATCATAAATTAATTAATTGTTGGACTCACTGATTTTTATGAAACAATCAATGACCAAAAAAAATTATTTTTACAACATCTTCAAATATCAAAATAAAAATAATGTGATTTATAATTTAGCAGCTGATGAATTGAAATCCTCTTTCTGTCTAGATGCACCGAAATTATTTGATTATTTATTTATTATTAAAGCTCTCTGATTGGTTACACTGCAGCCAGTCAGAGAGCAAGAAGTGAAATACCAATACTGCACACACAATGATGTAATCCTTAATAAAACAGAAGTATTATTATTGATATTATTAATTATATATTCTTATTAAATACGTTCACTATGACTGATAAAATTACAACTGATTTAGTGTTGGAGGACAACGAAGCTGGCAGAATTTAGTTCAGGATTAAAAGAGTTCTTTTAGTGACAAGTTTATTATTAATATTAATAATAATTAATATTTATTATTAATGTATTTATTAACATTTATAAGTTTTAGATTAATTAATCAAAAGACTTTGAAACACTTCCTCTATTATTCAGAACATTTACATCGTTCCGATAATTCACAAAAACTAAGATACCAACAACATGAACATTAACAATAATAACAATAATATTAATATCGTTATTATTAATAATGATTATAATAATATAAAATAATGTTAATAATGATATTAATAATTATTATATCAAAAAATAGAATCATTATTATTATTAATGAAAATAATAATATTAATAAATAATAATAATAATAATAATTATATATCATAAACAGCACGATGAAACATGACTTCACTGTCAGATGAAACACGACTTCACTGGACGATGAAACACGACTTCACTGTCAGATGAAACACGACTTCACTGGACGATGAAACACGACTTCACTGTCAGATGAAACACGACTTCACTGTCAGATGAAACACGACTTCATTGTCAGATGAAACACGACTTCACTGGATGATGAAACACGACTTCACTGGACGATGAAACATGACTTCACTGTCAGATGAAACACGACTTCACTGGATGATGAAACACGACTTCACTGTCAGATGAAACACGACTTTACTGTCAGATGAAACATGACTTCACTGGACGATGAAACACGACTTCACTGTCAGATGAAACACAACTTCACTGTCAGATAAAACACAACTTCACTGGACGATGAAACACGACTTCACTGGATGATGAAACACGACTTCACTGGATGATGAAATACGACTTCACTGTCAGATGAAACACGACTTCACTGGATGATGAAACACAACTTCACTGGATGATGAAACACGACTTCACTGGATGATGAAACACGGCTTCACTGTCAGATGAAACTCGACTTCACTGGACGATGAAACACGACTTCACTGGACAATGAAACATAACCTCACTGTCAGATGAAACACAACTTTACTGTCAGATGAAACACGACTTTACTGTCAGATGAAAGACAACTTCACTGTCAGGTGAAACACGACTTCACTGGAAGATGAAACACGAATTCACTGAACGATGAAACGCGATTTTACTGTCAGATGAAACACGACTTCACTGTCAGATGAAAAATGACTTCACTGGACGATGAAACACGACTTCACTGTCAGATGAAACATGACTTCACTGGACGATGAAACACGACTTCACTGTCAGATGAAATACAACTTCAATGGATGATGAAACACGACTTCACTGTCAGATGAAACACGACTTCACTGTCAGATGAAATACGACTTCATTGGATGATGAAACACGACTTCACTGTCAGATGAAACACGACTTCACTGTCAGGTGAAACACGACTTTACTGTCAGATGAAACAGGACTTCACTGTGAGATGAAACAGGACTTAACTGTCAGATGAAACACGACTTCACTGTCAGGTGAAACACGACTTTACTGTCAGATGAAACAGGACTTCACTGTGAGATGAAACAGGACTTAATTGTCAGATGAAACACGACTTCACTGGACGATGAAACACGACTTCAATGAAGGATGAAATACGGCTTCACTGGATGATGAAACACAACTTCACTGAACAATGAAAGACGACTTAACTGGAAAATGAAACACGACTTCACTGGATGATGAAACACGACTTCACTGGATGATGAAACATGACTTCACTGGATGATGAAACACGACTTAACTGAACGATGAAATACGACTTCACTGGATAATGAAACACGACTTCATTGTCAGATGAAACACGACTTAACTGAACGATGAAATACAACTTCACTGGATGATGAAACACAACTTCACTGAACGATGAAATACGACTTCACTGGATGATGAAACACGACTTCACTGGATGATGAAACACAACTTAACTGGAAAATGAAACACGACTTCACCGTCAGATGAAACACGACTTAACTGAACGATGAAATACGACTTCACTGGATGATGAAACACGACTTCACTGAACGATGAAATACGACTTCACTGTCAGATGAAACACGACTTTACTGTCAGATGAAATAGGACTTCACTGGACAATGAAACACGACTTCACTGGACGATGAAACGCGATTTTACTGTCAGATGAAACACGACTTCACTGTCAGATGAAACACGACTTCACTGTCAGATGAAACATGACTTCACTGGACGATGAAACACGACTTCACTGTCAGATGAAACATGACTTCACTGGACGATGAAACACGACTTCACTGTCAGATGAACCACAACTTCAATGTCAGATGAAACACGAGTTCACTGGATGATGAAACACGACTTCACTGTCAGATGAAATGCGACTTCACTGGATGATGAAACACGACTTCACTGTCACATGAAACACGACTTCACTGGATGATAAAACTCAACTTCACTGTCAGATGAAATACGACATCACTGGATGATGAAACACGACTTCACTGTCAGATTAAAAACGACTTCACTATCAGATGAAACACGACTTCACTGTCAGGTGAAACACGACTTTACTGTCAGATGAAACAGGACTTCAATGTGAGATGAAACAGGACTTAACTATCAGATGAAACACGACTTCACTGGACGATTAAACACGACTTCAATGAAGGATGAAACACGACTTCACTGTCAGATGAAACACAACTTTACTGTCAGATGAAATACGGCTTCACTGGATGATGAAACACAACTTCACTGAACAATGAAAGACGACTTAACTGGAAAATGAAACACGACTTCACTGGATGATGAAATACGGCTTCACTGGATGATGAAACACAACTTCACTGAACAATGAAAGACGACTTAACTGGAAAATTAAACACGACTTCACTGGATGATGAAACACGACTTCACTGGATGATGAAACATGACTTCACTGGATGATGAAACACGACTTAACTGAACGATGAAATACGACTTCACTGGATAATGAAACACGACTTCATTGTCAGATAAAACACGACTTAACTGAACGATGAAATACAACTTCACTGGATGATGAAACACAACTTCACTGAACGATGAAATACGACTTCACTGGATGATGAAACACGAC
This sequence comes from Sebastes miniatus, assembly GCA_916701275.1. Taxonomy (NCBI): domain Eukaryota; kingdom Metazoa; phylum Chordata; class Actinopteri; order Perciformes; family Sebastidae; genus Sebastes; species Sebastes miniatus. The sequence goes on from CAKALS010000027.1 coordinate 1,418,964, forward strand.
TTCACTGGATGATGAAACACAACTTAACTGGAAAATGAAACACGACTTCACCGTCAGATGAAACACGACTTAACTGAACGATGAAATACGACTTCACTGGATGATGAAACACGACTTCACTGAACAATGAAATATGACTTCACTGTCAGATGAAACATGACTTCACTGTCAGATGAAATACGACTTCACTGGACGATGAAACACGACTTCACTGTCAGATGAAACACGACTTTACTGTCAGATGAAACACGACTTCACTGGATGATGAAACATGACTTCACTGGATGATGAAACACAACTTCACTGGATGATGAAACACAACTTAACTGGAAAATGAAACACGACTTCACCGTCAGATGAAACACGACTTAACTGAACGATGAAATACGACTTCACTGGATGATGAAACACGACTTCACTGAACGATGAAATACGACTTCACTGTCAGATGAAACATGACTTCACTGTCAGATGAAATACGACTTCACTGGACAATGAAACACGACTTCACTGTCAGATGAAACACGACTTTACTGTCAGATGAAACATGACTTCACTGTCAGATGAAACAACTTCACGGGATGATGAAACACGACTTCACTGTCAGATGAAACACAACTTCGCGGGACGATGAAACACGACTTCACTGGACGATGAAACACGACTTCACTGGACGATGAAACACGACTTCACTGTCAGATGAAACACAACTTCACTGTCAGATGAAACACGACTTTACTGTCAGATGAAAAACGACTTCACTGTCAGATAAAACACAACTTCATTGGACGATGAAACACGACTTCACTGGATGATGAAACACGACTTCACTGGATGATGAAACATGACTTCACTGGATGATGAAACACGGCTTCACTGTCAGATGAAACTCGACTTCACTGGACGATGAAACACGACTTCACTGGACAATGAAACATAACCTCACTGTCAGATGAAACACGACTTTACTGTCAGATGAAACACTAATTTACTGTCAGATGAAACACAACTTCACTGTCAGGTGAAACACGTCTTCACTGGAAGATGAAACACGACGTCACTGGACGATGAAATGCGATTTTACTGTCAGATGAAACACGACTTCACTGTCGGATGAAACACGACTTCACTGTCAGATGAAACATGACTTCACTGGACGATGAAACACGACTTCACTGTCAGATGAACCACAACTTCAATGTCAGATTAAAAACGACTTCACTGTCATATGAAACACGACTTCACTGGACAATGAAACATAACCTCACTGTCAGATGAAACACGACTTTACTGTCAGATGAAACACTACTTTACTGTCAGATGAAACACAACTTCACTGTCAGGTGAAACACGTCTTCACTGGAAGATGAAACACGACTTCACTGTCAGATGAAACATGACTTCACTGGACGATGAAACACGACTTCACTGTCAGATGAACCACAACTTCAATGTCAGATGAAACACGACTTCACTGTCAGATGAAACACGACTTCACTGGATGATGAAACACGACTTCACTGTCAGATGAAATGCGACTTCACTGGATGATGAAACACGACTTCACTGTCACATGAAACACGACTTCACTGGATGATAAAACTCAACTTCACTGTCAGATGAAATACGACATCACTGGATGATGAAACACGACTTCACTGGATGATGAAACACGACTTCACTGGATGATGAAACACGACTTTACTGGATGATGAAACACGGCTTCACTGTCAGATGAAACTCGACTTCACTGGACGATGAAACACGACTTCACTGGACAATGAAACATAACCTCACTGTCAGATGAAACACGACTTTACTGTCAGATGAAACACTACTTTACTGTCGGATGAAACACGACTTCACTGTCAGATGAAACATGACTTCACTGGACGATGAAACACGACTTCACTGTCAGATGAACCACAACTTCAATGTCAGATGAAACACGACTTCACTGTCATATGAAACACGAGTTCACTGGATGATGAAACACGACTCCACTGTCAGATAAAATGCGACTTCACTGGATGATGAAACATGACTTCGCTGTCACATGAAACACGACTTCACTGGATGATAAAACTCAACTTCACTGTCAGATGAAATACGACATCACTGGATGATGAAACACGACTTCACTGTCAGATGAAACACGACTTCACTGTCAGGTGAAATACGACTTCACTGGATGATGAAACACGACTTCACTGTCAGATGAAACACGACTTCACTGTCAGGTGAAACACGACTTTACTGTCAGATGAAACAGGACTTCAATGTGAGATGAAACAGGACTTAACTATCAGATGAAACATGACTTCACTGGACGATGAAACACGACTTCACTGGACGATGAAACACGACTTCAATGAAGGATGAAACACGACTTCACTGTCAGATGAAACAAAACTTTACTGTCAGATGAAATACGGCTTCACTGGATGATGAAACACAACTTCACTGAACAATGAAAGACGACTTCACTGGATGATGAAACACGACTTCACTGGATGATGAAACACGACTTCACTGGATGATGAAACACGACTTAACTGAACGATGAAATACGACTTCACTGGATGATAAAACACGACTTAACTGAACGATGAAATACAACTTCACTGGATGATGAAACACGACTTCCTTGTCAGATGAAACACGACTTGACTGAACGATGAAATACAACTTCACTGGATGATGAAACACAACTTCACTGAACGATGAAATACAACTTCACTGGATGATGAAACACGACTTCACTGGATGATGAAACACAACTTAACTGGAAAATGAAACACGACTTAAGTGGATGATAAAACACGACTTCACTGTCAGATGAAACACGACTTCACTGGATGATGAAACACGACTTCACTGGACAATGAAACATGACTTCACTGTCAGATGAAACACGACTTCACTGGATGATGAAACACGACTTCACTGTCAGATGAAACACGACTTTACTGTCAGATGAAACATGACTTCACTGGATGATAAAACACGACTTCACTGTCAGATGAAACACGACTTCACTGGATAATGAAACACGATTTCACTGTCAGATGAAACACGACTTCACTGGATGATGAAACACGACTTCACTGTCAGATGAAACACAACTTCACTGTCAGATGAAAAACGACTTTACTGTCAAATGAAACAAAACTTCACTGGATGATGAAACACGACTTAACTGAACGATAAAATAAAGCTTCACTGGATGATAAAACACGACTTTACTGTCAGATGAAACATGACTTCACTGGATGATAAAACACGACTTCACTGTCAGATGAAACACGACTTCACTGGATAATGAAACACGATTTCACTGTCAGATGAAACACGACTTCACTGGACGATGAAACACGACTTCACTGTCAGATGAAACACAACTTCACTGTCAGATGAAACACGACTTTACTGTCAGATGAAACAAAACTTCACTGGATGATGAAACACGACTTCACTGGATGATGAAACACGGCTTCACTGTGAGATGAAACACGACTTCACTGGATGATGAAACACGGTTTCACTGTCAGATGAAACTCGACTTCACTGGACGATGAAACACGACTTCACTGGACAATGAAACATAACCTCACTGGATGATGAAACACGACTTCACTGTCAGATGAAACACGACTTCACTGTCAGGTGAAACACGACTTTACTGTCAGATGA